>JAEIFU010000372.1:0-146572 GCA_018904235.1 Lordiphosa stackelbergi
GGTGACACGTCTACTTAACACATATACAATTTCACTCAACACACAAATTCATCACAACACAAAATTAACACAAGCAATTTCAACACATGCGTATTCAACACAATACAATTTCAGCATAAATCAATTTTATCACATTCAAATTAAACACATGTCAATACAACACGTCAAAAAAAAAACAACGATTCAGTTCAATCTTAACATTCGTCAATTTAGTAATGGAACAAATTCATCACTAGACATTTTTAACAAAATTATTTATAACAATTGAAACATTAAAATATCTCTGCTCTACAAGTCGGCAATTTGCTTATTTGTATTTAACGGGTCGAAATCAGTTTAGTCTCAGATGTCGATGTGACACGCCACGGACCAACAACAGCGTTAAAGGCTAGCACAACGCTTTCAATGGAAAAATTCAGGTCTATCATGCAACAATTGAAAAATTCATTGAGACGCTCAAAAAGGAACAAACATTAGTAAATGCATTTCTAGACCAGCATTCAGTAGACCTTGAGATTGCAAAAAAAATCGAAAGAAATATTGTCACTACGATGAAAGGCTGAAAAATAATGTGTGTAGTTTTAAGCCCAATTCCGATATAATCAATAACTTAAAATGCATTGCAAAAAAAGGTTAAAAATTAAAATGTAATTGTATAATATACACAGATGCATTTGTCTTGTGATTTTGTTGATTTTTAAGATTACATAGGAAAGATTGCGCTGCAAACAAAATTTTTTTTTGCAAAATCGCGCGATTTTGAAAAAAAAAATTTTGCCTGCGGCGCGCTTTACTTCACTTAGAAAAACCACTGCATACATTAATTTTGCACAGCAACAGTGTGGAAGCCTTACGTAAAAAAACTCAAGTCTTTTATTCATCAATGGAAACATTCATTGAGTCGGTCAAAAAGGAACAAACATTGGTAGAAAATAAAAAGTGTTATGTGCAGAATCAAGCCCAATTGCTATATTATCAATTACTTAACATGCGTTGCAAAGAATGCTAAAATATACTACACTACCTTATAGCCAAGAAACCCAATTTCTACTACACCTATTTTATATTTTAATAGATTTTCGAGCTCAGCATTCCAAACTATACTAAAAAACAATTTTAGTAGAAATGGGTCATTTAATTTATTTATTTTTCTAAACAAGCGATATTAAAAATGCAGGGCCACACAAGCGAATATAGCGTTCACATTGATAAAACCACAAAATTTAAGAAATAAATCGTACACTCTTATTGCGTCATCCTATACTTTACCCGTAGTTTTTCTGATTTTTAGATAGATGGGTATTAAATTTGAAATTTCATGATAAAATTACGTGTCAAGGAATTAAGGGTCCACGATAAAAATTCACGGATTGTAGTAAACACTTTCACTTTTATTCTTGCAAATAGCTTACAATTTTATTTTACATCAATGAATTCCCGTCTTAGAGGTCATAGGATCACTGTAATTCAGTTTCTTCGTGCTTAAGTTGTTGTGTGTTGAATTGACGAATGATTAAATTAGCTTTGGCTAAAATTGCTTGTGGTAAACTTGTATTGTGTTACAATTGCAGTGTGTTGAAATTCCTAGTGTTGAATTTGTGTTATGTTGAACTGACGCGTGTTGAATTGACTAGTGTTGAAATTGTTTTGTGTTAAAATGACGTGTGTTTAATTTGACGTGTTAAAATTGTTTTGTGTTAATTTTTTTTTTTTTTTTTTATAATGACAAAAAGGCAACGAAAACGAAAACTTTGGCAAACGCATAAAATTCTGCGTGCGGTTTCTACTAAATTTTGTTTTTTTTTTTGTGTTTTTGGTTTTGTTTGTTCGACCTGAGCTTAGGCCTAAACTTCAAACCATTTTGCTAGGCGTTTTGTATGCGGCTCCAAAAACCAGAAATGTTGTTGTTTTTGTTGTTTTTTTTGTCAAACATTCGTGAGATCAGCATGCGCAGCTTGTTGCCATGTGTTTTTGGAGTCTCAAAATCTATGTATACGCATTTTATGCGTAAGGTCGCAGCTTTGGCGTACAATAACCGGTAATTATAAGACGAAAAAAAAAATGACGCTGCAAACTGGCAGCCTGAGAAAACCTTTTCTTAGGCCTTAACTAAAAAGATCATCATAAATTTTTCAAGCATTTCCGCATTTCAATAGTTTTACCAATTAAATAAAGAATTATGGCTTTTTGAATTTTAACGTCTCGGTTTGGGGAGGGATCAAAGACTTATTCAAGTTCTCAACCACATTTGAACGAATGCGCATGGGACTTTTGCTTTCGTTGAACTTAACGAAACCGTTGTCAGAGAGTCATTGGCAATGCACTCTTAATTTTTGGTTCAGCCAATCGCGTGCTCTTGCCGTGCACTGTGTGGGGAGTATCTCTTTGAATTTAATATGCCAAAAGCGTTTGATAGTTGAGCCAAAATTATTTATGTCTTTAATTTGTTTTAAATTATTTGTATTTTAAGTATTATTTTCGCACGTTAAGTGGCCGGTGAAGCACATTATTATTAAAATAGGTTTGAAATCGTCATAAAAACGTCCTCCTCTTCATTTGCAATCTCCAACTTCTTGCCAAGAAAAAAAAATATGATAATAAACTCACAAAAAAAAATTTATATCTATGACCAAAAACCAGGCACTAAAATCATTCAAATTATTTCACCAACGAAATGTGAAAAACAAGCAACAGCAGCATAAAAGTCAAAGCCAACCAAAAACTAAACCAATCCAATCCAATCAGAGAGCTGGCATAAATGTGCAAGTGAAAGCGAAAATCGCTGAGTGAAGTGAAAGAGGAAGAGCCTACGAGCAAGGAAGCAGGAATCCTGGCGCCTGCTGACGGCCCATAAAAATGCTGGCAAAAATAAACTTAACAGCAGCAACAACAACAACAACAAAAAACATAGTTCCCTATTTTTCTTTATTTTTTTTTTCATGCGTTTGTTTTTAATCTTTGGCCATGTTTTTGCCTATTTCGGGCAAACAAATTTCCCAGACACTGTTATTGCATTCTGGCGACGCTGCGAGAGCCTGTCTTGGCATTTAATGGTTAACTCAGTTGAGGACCCGAACAATACGCGCTCAAATTAATGCTTGCACTGCCGCTTCTGTTTGTGACATTTTTACTAGATATTTTTCTCTGACGCCAGTTGGCCATTAAATTGATAAGCAAAAATCTTCCCTTGGCTGTCTACCAAACTGCATGAAATGGCCTAAAAACTGAGAGTTTTGGCAGTCGACGATGATGCCACTAGTACACTCAGAAAAAAATTCGTTCTAAATCTACCAAAATCAAGCCCATTCGTTGACAAAAGTAGAGTAATCCCGCTTTTTCTTGAACCGTGAACAGCGGGTGTCATATTATGAACATTTTGGGCTAACTTTATGAACGGCTTGGGCATGATTTAAGAACATTTTGTTCTCGCAAAATAGACGCTGAAAAAAAATGTATTAAATGAATTTTTTTTTGTTTTAAAAGTTATTTTATTTAACATTTCATATTAAATTAGTTCTCTCTCTGACTTCCTCTTTTTTTATTTTATTGACTTTGTCTTCTTTCTCTAGGGATCGAACTCATAACTTCGCACTGCTTAGTGCAAGAGTCGGCGTCGCTACCATCATGGCTACCGACCTCGCTCGAGACATTGCGGCGAACTGCATTATTAAGGCAAAGCCAAAGCTCACCAAAGTGACTGAAAGCTTTTTGTTAAAGGCATTGCATTGAATGTTTTACTTGAGTGGAAAAACCAAGAGCTCGAGTCAGCGTGTTACCGAAGATTTTTTTTTGTGTTTTTGCTTATTTTGTTTTTTTTCTTTTTATTTTTAAATATTAATAATTATTCTAGAATGTAAAACATTTCTCAATGCGCCATTTTCGCGTTTTTGTTGTGATTTGTGCCAGTTTTAGTAAGAAAGCTTTTTAGTGGTGCTTTTTCGTGAACGTCGGGTTTGTCTTGTGAACGATAATTCACGAACGAGATCGTTCAAATAGGAGCACACTTGTGCTGGGTTTTGAATGGTCGTTTTTTTCTTAGTGTACAAATAATTGATCGAACCGACTTCTTTTTGACCAAATGAAGAATTGGCCTGGTTAAAAAGCGGTTGCAAAGATGGTTACGCCACCTGCTGGCAAAACCAAAGACCAATTGAGGGGCGAGTTTGGAGAGCAATAATGTGGCTGCTAAGATCATGTGATTTGACCCATTCAGACTTGTTTTTGTGGTTCTTCGTGAAGTCTCTTGTGTACAAGGATTAGTCAGCATCAATTGCTGCCCCCAAGGGCAACAACAACAAAAGCTTAGTTGATATACCTATCTGATTTGATTTCTGTGCAAACTCCTCCGTCAGTTTTAAGGTTATCTTAACCAAAAACTTTGCATAAAGTTTTTAGGTACGAATACTCTGCACATTTGTCGAAACCGGCTGATCTGAAGACCTAGCGTACAGCTGCCACGAAAACGATCAGTCTAAAAACTAGTTTTAGTGAGAAAACTTTTGTTTTCAATACAAACCCAAACCCCGTTTTAATAAGATTATTCTTTTTCATAGTTTCATCAAGTTTGATAAAAATCGGACAACTATATTGAATAGCTGCCATACGAAAGACAGGTCTGAAAAAGTCTCAAAGAAAAAAACTTTTGTTTTTAATTCTATCGCTCTTAAACTTGTTACTGATTAACATTAGATGCTTACAAACAATTTTGTCAAGTTTGATCCAAATCGGATAGATAGGACTGCCATAGGAACGATCGGTAGAAAAAGTAGTTCTTGTGAGAAAAACATTTTTTTGGGTTTATACTTCTAGTGATAATTATTATCAGTTTCCACGCGATTTTCATCAAATTCTTGTAAATCAGCTGGTGTCACAGAAATCTCTTCCAACCAAATTCCAACCCAAAACCATTCTCGGTGTCACAAAATCTCTTTCGGTTGGTCTAAATCTCTCGTGTTTTGTCGGGAGATTTTAAATTCACCAACCAAACAATTTCGATATGCAAAATTTTTTTTGGAAATGTTAACAACGCAACAATTAAATATTTTATTTGTTTTAATATTAAAATTTGTGTTTTAATAAAACTCTCCTAATGCTGCGTAACAATTAAAACCTGCCAAACCACAGCGCCCTCAAGTTAATGGAGTCGCCATCTGTGTACCAACATTGGCACCAACAAGGGCTTAGAGCTGTCAAGTTATATTTTATGATTGGCGCAAAATATTTTTTTAAACCTTGTATCTTATTTTTTGAAGAATATGACTTTATTTGAATTATAATTTATAATTTAAAAATTATTTTTATTTTCCTTTTTTTTTTAATTTTATTTTTTTTTTTTTACAGCTGTGAAAAAAATAATAGCACCACCACCACAAGCAAATTTTAAATAGTTGCCCAACTCACATTTTTAACATTAAGGAAACTTTGAGCACATTTTTAGAAAGGGAAGACTCTTACAAACCTGGGAATAAAAACAAAAACCATCTTTTTTTTAACGTTTTTAAGTTATTTAAGGAACTTTATTGAAATTGATAAAATTAGGCGAAAAAAATAATAGCACCACTTTTCAAAAAAAGGATTGAAAATTAAAAAAATGGCCAATAATTAAGGAATTCTTTAGTTAACAATTTTGAACTATTAATACTAAATCTATATTTATCATTTAATATTTAGTACAGTGTCCTTTATTGCCAATAACAGCTTCTGGCATGAAATCAACTAAGTCCTGGCATCGTTTTAGGGGAATTTTGGACCAGGACTCTTTAATTTCTTCCGAAAGTGATCCGATAGTGGTTGGCTTGGAAGCAGCAACTGCCTTCTTGACGTCAGACCACAGATTCAGGTCAGGCGACTGAGCAGGCCACTCCAAAACGTTCACAAAGTTTGCCCTGAACCATTACTTTGCTTTTTTGCTGGTGTGTTTGGGGTCATTGTCCTGTTGAAAGACCCATACGAGCGGCATTTCGTATTCTGCAAAGAGTAGCATTACTGTCTCCATGATATTCACGTACACGTGCTGATCCATGATGGTTTTATCCAATGTATTGGACCTTCTCCATAGTAGGAAAAGCAAGACCATACCATTACACTACATCCTCCATGCTTAATGGTTTTTGTGGTGTACTGGGGTTTGTATTCTGTGTTCCTTGGACGTCTAACGTATGATTGAGATCCCTTTCCACCAAACATAACCACTTTGGACTCATCTGACCATAGAATATTCCTCCATTGTTGGGATGTCCAATTTGCATGATCCCTGGCAAACTTCTTGCGCTTAGTAAAGTGTGTCGCGTTTAAAAGTGGTACCTTTCTTGGGCTGCAGGCTTTTGGGTTATGTTGCCTAAGATATCTGCGAACTATTTGGTCCATCGCATTTATTTTAAGCTCTTTTTTTAAGCTGGGCAGCAGGCTTGAAGGGATCCTTCTTGCTCTGACGAATCAGTTTTTTTGACATGAAGAGGGGTCATAGATCGTTTTCGTCCGCGTGTTTCGATCTTTTCTTCATAGTTTAAGGCGTTTTTAATCATTTTATTAAAGCATCCTACCAATTGACCAACTTCTCTGCAAGTTTTTCCGTCCAATATCAATTTTTTTGATAAGATCGCGCTTCTCCGCAGTTCAGAGCTTTCCACGTCCCATTGTAATGATTATTAATAACTTTTATGATAGAAACAATGAAATCTTAGTCAAAACTAATAAACACGTGCTTTCTACAAAGGCAATTCCGCAAAATATACGGGGTTCACTAAAAAAAAAGGCTAATGGTGCTATTTTTTTTCGGCATTTTTGGGGGTTTTTTTCTTAAAATCCCCCAAAAAAATATATATAGACAGAAATTTGAAGAACGGTAACACTCTTTTTGTTTATGGGGAATACTAAACAATATAAAAATAATCAAAATTTAAAAAAATCGCAACAGTAATCGCATTATTTTTTATCAAGAACAAAATGTGTTGTAGTGGTGCTATTATTTTTTCGCAATATTAACTTTTAGTATTATTTTACACTAACCGGTCTTTATTTTATATCTGCTATATGTAGGTATTCCTATGCGCATCGGGCAGGTTTATGGTTATCCTTAACAGACTGCCGGGTGGTTTATTTAAAAGCCCAATCCCGATGGTTGGTCCAAATAGCAATCGGATCGGTATGTGCGGATCGGTTTGTCCTATGTTGACCCTTAGCGGAATGCCTGAATGGTTATCGGGGCATGTGCTTTCCGATGGCTGTACTTAAAATAGTTTCCTTATGCTATTCGCGTTATTGTATTTTGCTATTCAGAGCCATTTTTTAAAGTTTGCATTATAGCGAGCATGTAAAATTACCAAAACTAGCTTTACAGTTCCAATTAGTTTTTTTTTCAAAGCCAAACCGTACCAATATAATGCTTATGTACTTTTCGGTCATTTATGTTCTTAAAGTATTGGTTTTCGGATGAACACAATAAAATTTAATTATCGTTTCCGGTGCCGGTTCTAAAATTTTTTCCTTTTTTAGACATGGTTCTAATTCTGCTTCCGGTTTAATTTCGTGCCTCCCTGCAATCGGAAACATAGGCTGTGCACAAACCTACTTCTTCCTGGTTGTTGTTTTTGTCTCTGATAGAACAGGACTAGAAACATTAAAGAAAGTCCGGGAATAAATCAAATTGAATAATCTGTATATTTTATTCAATCTTCTCATAACCAGTTTAGCTCGATACAGTTGGTCCTTCGAGCCGGATCATTAACTGATCGCTCAATATAATATCCAGCACTTGGATTGAATGCCTCTTAAAATAATTATAAATACAATAATCAGTCATTTGTAAAATTGAATAAATTTGCTGTTTTGGTATTTTTACATCACTTTTATTTGAGAAGTTGGAAATTTGATCAATTTAACATGTTTGTAAATGCCACATTTAATAACAGAGGGAAATATTGTTTTAGCTACTTCTTTCATTAAACAGAACTTAAAAAATCACATTTCGTTCGTCCGTCTTAACCATAAATTATCCTACTGGAGTTATGCTTTGTGCTTTGAATTTTCTATAGATTTCCTCTAATAAATAAACATAAGTTCAAGTACTACTTGCGCTCTACTAAACTAAAAATAAAACATCTCCATACATATAAATTATTGACAAAATGACATTTTGTTTTGCACAAAAACAAAATTGTTGTGGGTGAAGTTAACGCGACAATTTGCTTTGGTCTCCAGCAGAATTTGGGGGGGAAAAGGAAATGTAAATGGCAGACAGTGAGTCCAAAAGTACTTATCGTATTGCCCTCCTCTGACCCCCAGCCTGTTCTCGCAAGTTCCAAATATCGAAGAGGTCCCAGTTAGTTGGGTCGTCGATTTATGTTGTTCGTCTGATTGTCCTATTTTGGCTTTTGTTTTTGGTCGCCTTTTGCTTTTTGGCTTCCTGCTTCGGCGGTCAACAGAAATGTGTGCCACATGTTAATGTCTTTGTTTGGTCCTTTGCTGCTGTTGCTGTTGTTGTCCTTTTTGAACTGTCATTACAAGTTTTGTATTTGACAGCGCAGTTTTATTGGCTGTCGCTGTTTTTGTACTTTTGGGCCTTTTTATATTTTTGACATTTATTGGCAAGTTGTTGTCGTTGTTTTTGTTTTTTTTTTTAAGTATGCTCCCCTCGAAAAAATACGAAATTGAAAGACACGACTTGTTTGTTTTGTGATTGAGATGGGAGGATGTTTATTTAAAGAGCAATCAAAAAATATTAAATTCTGCTACTAGTCGGTATCTTCTTTTACAATTTGCATATTTGTGTACACTGGATGCGGAATCTTTTCATGCACGCAACTCCAACTGGGTCAGTTTCAATTAGTTTCTACCAAAAATTAGTAATGAAAACGCAATTTTGCCATAAAAATCCATTGACAGAAATAATATTACCCAAATATTAAAACCAAGCCCAGGAAAAACACAAAAACGCAGCGAATAATTAAATTACTTAATTTTTGTAATGAGTATTTCGGTGTCCTCTCTATATTTCTGTGCGCATTAACACACAGAAGGTGGCCCAAAGACTGGCATAATATTCTCTGCATGTTAACAACAAAAATTTCCATTAAATTGCAATAAAAAAAAAAGAGAAACTACTACAAAGACGGCAAATTTATGTGAAAATAATAAAATTAAAAGCCAAATTCGTAGCAGGAGGATATGTTCTAGGCGGGGCCAACACGGCGTATGTGTGGCTATGATTTTGAATGCCTTGTGGCCATTAACTAGCACACATACAAACCATAGAGGGAAGGACATTCCTGCAGGTGAACTGCGTGCTGGGTGAAAATGCGTATAAAAATCTATTACGTATACGCCAGGTTGTCCACCTTATTTCGATTTTGGTAGGTTAGTGGGGGAACAGCAGCTACGTGCACCAAAACTAGGTTTGAAAGTTTACATATACTGACGTTTGTATACGCTTACTAAATGGATATCCCATTTTGACTAAAGTTCACTTAATAATTGCTGTGGAATTTAAAAACTTCCTTATTGTATAAAATTAATTGCGAACGAACTTTAATGTAAAATATTTATCAAATATTGAACAGGTAAGTAAGACACCAAACATGTTTTACAAATTTGTTTTCTCGATGTGCATTATTGGCCATATTCGACATACCCCTTAGCGGCTGTGTACTGAGTCCATTTCGCAGCATTTTCCATTGTCTCGGCCAACATTTCGACCGTAATAGCGGTTATTTCTAGGCGGATATTGTTTTTCAGGTCTTCCAGGTTCCTTGGCTTGTTGATGTAAGCCTTTAATTATGAATAGCCCCACAAAAAGAAGTCTGGAGGCGTCAAATCTGGCGGCCAGTCAAAATCAGAATTTTTTGACATCAAACAGCCAGGGAACAATGACCTCGAAAAATCGATTGTAGCGCCATCTTGTTGAAACCAGTAGTGCACCATACCACGTTACGCTGCTGTTTGGCCATCTTCATCTTCCAGAAAGGAACGGCCCAATAACAATTTTAGCACAGAGGCAGCATCAACCAGTGACTTTTTGATCGTGAAGAGGTACCTCTTGGATCTCTTGAGGGTTTTTACATTTACAAACAAAATAAATACCTGCAGAAAATATTTTTTAAAGAACAAAATATATAGATAGAGAAATCCACAACTTTAAAAGCAAAGGAAACAATAAGCGAATTTTACTTGGAGCTGGTTTTGCAAGTAATGCAGCGCTTTGATTTTGACCGAGAGGATATTAAATCTCTGAAAACTGATATAATGCTACTAATTAAAAACTTTGGAGTATTTATATGAATCGGATCCAGATGAAATCACTTCCAGTGGGTCATATTACCAAGTTAACTAAAATTAAAAAAAAAGAAGATATTTCATTATTTTGGGAAGAACTGGCAAAAGTAAAACACGAGATTAAAAAGGTGTAAGGAATTAGTAGTATTTATAAGAAATATATTGTCCCTTCTACACAGCTCTGCTTCGGCAGAGGGTAATTTTTTGCCATCAGTTTGATATAAACCAAATTAAATTTGATTCGTATTAAATATAATGCTATAAGGAACTCTGTACGAGTACATACCCAAATTATATGAGGTCTGTAAAAGTCTTATAAATATAGAAAAGCGTGATAAATACATAAAAAAAATTTTTGTTTTACTTGTAATTTAAGAATTCTCAATAAAGGGAATGGATGTATAATTTTACGTTATTTTAAAAAAATATTTTTTATTCAATGAAATGAAAATATAAGACGAATGAGTGAAGAATTTTTTTTTTTTGGATATAAGAATATTGAAATATTGATTGGTTTGTTTTTAATGTTAAGAAGTAAATTAATACATAAAATATTTTTTGTTTTTATTTTTAAGTTTAAGAACACTTAAGAAATGAAAAGGATGTGCTATTTTACGTTATTGTCAAAGAGATATTTTAAATAAAAAAATAACATGAATAAGGAAGAAAAAAAAGTTTGGCTCTATTTCTATGAAAATGGTTCTTTTTAAATTTTTTTTTGTGTATTTTTTTTTTTCTTCAAGTGGCAACCGTGCGTATAACTTAAATTTATTTTGGTTAATAGCTGCAAAGCTACAAATTACACCCTAACTTAGAATTCGTGTGTCAATAGCGATTGTACTCTCAAATGTATTCCCTGTTTAACTTTACTAATTCAGAGGGTGTTCCGCTTTCCTGAATCATTAAGTGGATCAGGTATCTCCACACTCCAAAACCAACTCGCCCTGAAAAGTGTCATTTTCGTCCTAAAACAGGGGTCAAAGGCCATTCGCCTTATTTTTAAGAAAAAGCTTGTTAGAAACTAAAACAAAAATATTATATTCATTAAAAAACAAGAAAAACCCCTGTTTGATAGAATTTGGGCAATTCAAACTGCCTGTGGGATTCCCAAGCGGTCATAGCAGTTCTGGCATGAGGTGCTCTCTGCCAGCATTGAAGATAGGCCAAGACTGCTGATGATTGAATTGGGAACTTCATGAAATAGCGTTATACAGTCAACCAGGCCCCTCTGTGGTGTTGGGAGTGTCTTGTTTTAGAAAACTTATGGACAAAATCATAACGTATTGACCTAGAGCCTGCTAAAAAGTTCTACGAAAAGCTTTTCTAAAAAATAAAAAAAGTGTTCTAAATTTTCGTTAACACTCACGAGGCTTGGATGTGAGACATGATGCTAAACTCTGGTGCAAAACTATAGCCACACCCTTGATTTTTCAGTGTACACATAGAAACAGTAGATCTGGAAAATTTTTTACCTTTGAGAACGTTAAATGAGAAAATAAGTGACAATTACCCGTTAAAAATTTAACCGTTATGTTTCATTTTCGATTTGCGCCTGGTGCATAACTATAGACGCACTTCACTAAATTAAATAAACTATAGAAAAATGTTAAATAATTAATTTCATTTTATTACTTTAACAATGAGTGTAACCTCCATTAGCACTATTTAACTCATAGATCCTATTTGGTATACTCTCTACGAGGTTTTTTTAAATCACTGAGGGAAAGTTTTTTCCATACCTTAATTATTGTCAAGTTGAGCTCTTTGGTACTATTGTACTTATGGTTTTGAGCATAAATCCTTCGGACAAGCAACGCCCAAAGGTTTTCCATAGGATTCAAGTTCGGGGAGCACGCGGGCCACTCCAAAAACCGAACATAAGTGCCTTGTGTTGAGTGCATTATTGCGTTGTCCTTTTAGAAAATGACATTTTAACGCCTTCTACCGCGAAGAGAAGGCCATAAATTCATTTGCAAAATTTCCACGTACTCTCTGGAGTTCATATGAGTGCTTGGAAATGCCAGCTCCACGCATCCACACTCGCAGAACACAGCCCAAATCATCAATGATCCTCCTCCAAAATTTCTCTTACAAAAGTACAGGTGTTACTTCCTCAAATCCCTCCAATAGTGCAAAAAACCCATCAGGAAAATCCAAATTATACTTTTTCTCATCCGAGAAAATGATCTGGAATGATGAATAAGTATTTGCATTGCTCTATAGAAACTTTATTTTGTCCAGTCAGTTGCCATGTTATCTCTGCCGAATTTCTCCCGGGTTTCCTTATGGCGGTGCAGTAACCTTGGTGCCACCTGTAATTTTACTCGCACTATGTTTTCAGAGTTCTTTAATGAACGTGCAATGGTCCAGCGGTACACTTTTAGGCCACATTCACCCGCTAGTTCATTAGCGGTCCTTAATGAATTACTTCCAGCACTCACTAATCGGCACTGGTCACACTGATTTGTCTTCGGCTTACGTCCTCCGGTTTTTTTTTCCATATTAATTTTTTTTTCTAAATATTTCGCACAACTTTGTCGGATCGTCCCATTTTTCAGACAATTTAACGAAATAAGCAAATCTCACTTTTGAGCGCCAAAACTTGGCCTTTCTCGACATCTGACAGCACTGGCCCACTTGGCAAATTAACAAATCCATTACTGATAGTTACTTAATTCAAGTGTACGCGAATAAAATCGCAGCCAGCAAACACAGAATACAAAAATTAAACTGTGCGGCTATAGTTATGCACCTCTCGCAAATCGAAAATGAAACATAACGGTTAATGTTAGCACTGAGAGTGTTGATGTTTGTCAATTATTTTCTGTCATTTTTAACGTTCTTTCAAACGGTAAAGTTTTTCCACTAGTTTATTGCACCTGAGCTTATGTTTAAAAGCTTAATTTCGAAATCATAAGCTCTCTCAATGGTATATAAATCGGCAAGGGCACTCTTTCAAAAGAAGAAAACTAACAGGGAAGTAGAAATACCAACAACAAGATCACTTTCTGAAGTGTTCTTTCATTTTTTCAGAAAGTCTTCTTGTTGCTGCTCCGTAGATAAATGATAATGTTTTACCCACCCAGAAACCACCCAAATGAGATCCCAGATTCCACACAGATCCCACCCAGATTCCACCCAGATCGCAACCAGATCCCTCCCAGAACCCACCGAGATCCCACCCAGATCCCACCCAGATCCCACCCACAACCCAACTAGATCTCACATAGGTCCCACCCAGATCCCTTCCAGTTCCCTCCCAGATCCCTCACAGATCCCACCCAGATCCTAACCTGATTCCACCTAGATCCCACTCAGGTCCTACCCAGATCCCGCTCCCTGATCCCACCCTGGCCCACCTAGATCTTAATCTGATGCTACCCCAGCCTCGTAACCCAGATCCCACTCAGATACCACCCAGATCCCACCAGATCTTCCCAGTTCCCACCCAGATACCACCCAGATCCCACCCAGAAACCGCCCAGATCCCACCCAGTACCCAATCCCATCCCCCCTTTCCCACTCTTCAGCATCTTCCCACGCTTCCCCTCTGGTCATCCTCTTGTGTGTACGTGTTTGCCGGGACACTCCACAAAACAACAACACAAAACATGAATGACGTCAGCGTCACGTGACGCTGAAATCAAATTTTACTCCTACTCAAATCTTCCGTACCGAAATTAAAGATGTTTCACATCAGAAACTTACATTATTATCGCTGTTAAGTCTCTTTGGAATTCCCAAGCTGTTATGGCATGAGGAGGCAGCTGCAGGCTGTCAGTAAGCAGGCAAAGACCGCTGAAGATTGAACAAAGACTTAAAAAAAAAAAGGTTTGGTGTTGGTGACACCCGAAGCTGATGTGAGAGAGAAGCTTATTTTAAATCATGCACCCGGGACTAAAAGAGCTTCCAACGACCCAACAACTAGTCACTTTTGTCACTTTTTGTCACTGTTTAATCTTAGAAAACGATCCCCTCCTTTGTTCAAAGCTGTAATTGATGCTGAGATAGCATTAACATTTACTTTACTGAGACTTGAATCCGGTACCTCGAAGACTGAAACACACACGCCGACGACAGCGCCTTAGCCCACTCTACTATTCTCTATAAGCAATACGAGGCGTCGAAATCATAGTTAAGAATGTTAGAAGATGTGATTTTGCCACTTAAGGAGCAACAAGGTTCGTGGTCAAGTGGACAAGACATTCGCTTAGAAAACGGTAAGGCCGTGGATTAGGTACCGGTTGGAGCATAGTTTTATTTTATTTAAGGTATTTTCTTTTAAATGTAGAAAACTAATTTTCTGAGTGTAGCTTGAATGTTCCTGAGAGAATAAGTAGCTGAGGTTGGCCAAGAGGGGAAGGCTCCATGTCTGCTAAATATTCCCTGTTTCTACCAGGGTTCCTTCAGTTCGGCTTATGCTCATTGTGCTATCCCTCTCAAAAATATCCCATATTAGTGCCTTATCTGGCCAGTTTATTCACTGACTCATTTCCTTCTATGTTACGATGTCCAGGCATCCATTTGACATGAATCATGAGATTTCTTTCCGTGATAAGAGATATGTGGTAAGCGTTGTAGCATTAATTTTTGCCTTTCAAATTTTGAATATTTGAAATTGCTGTAGAGCATTTCATAGTTGTGGGAAATGTCTACTGCATTTAGTTATTTACACACTTTTCTTTGATTTATGACCACCAGAATTTTTACGCACATTTTCCACATTCCCCAAACCACCCCTCCGGCCCCTTTTTCCAGCCATCATATAAATATGAAATGCAAATTATAATAATTATATTTCCTTCCACATGGCGTGCCTCTTCCCCTGTTGACATGAAAGGTGACCATTGAAAAGAGTGCACTACCAACTCACTCACACACACTCGTCCCTTTGTGATTTATGGCATATTTCTATGTTTCTTATGTGATTAATTGCTTTTACAAAATGTAACTGCAAAATGGTCAAGCCTAAGCAATTGTAACACGAATAACTTTTAGTGTCTTAATCTTGTAAGAAAACAAGCCACATTTCCGGCACAACATCCAAACCAGCGGAATGACCTACCATACAAAAGCTTCAAGAGAAGCAGTTGAAGCTGGAAGATCATTAATTAAAATGTTGCTGGACCAGTTCTTAGACAAAAGTTACAACAAGCAAAAGCTGCGGATCGCAGGCTGTTTTTAATCAGCAAAAGAACATACAGACATGTGTATGTGTGTGTGTGTGTGTGGCCTCTAGCATACAAAATTAAAGTGCGTCCGCCCCCACCCTGCCCCTGGCCTCTTGCGCTCGCTCCTCTCTACAGTTTTATGCGCACGCATTCCATACTTTGCTTTTGCTCTGCGCTTTTGGCTGACATTCGTTGCGATGAGGTAATCACCAAAATGTGCGTGAGTGCGTGTATGTGTATGCGTGAGCGCAAAATTTGTACGCTCGCTCTGGCGTTGCACGCGCTAGTCCCTCCCTTTGCCCCCCCAACCACCAGCCCTAGTTCATTTTTTGGAGGTTCTTAGTCGTCGCTTGTAGCCAGATTATGGCCCTTTGACATCCCATAAATTTCACGTCCAGGCGGACTCTAAGATTAAAATGTTGAAACTTGTTTTGGCACTAAATATTACTATATAGAATTCCTCTAACGCTCTCGATGTTTTATTATTTTTTGCATTGAGAAAATTCAGTGGAAACAAAAAAAAAATAATGATAATATTAGGCATGGGCAGAGACGCGCCTCATTAGTTATGCCAGTTTTGTTATACTTGGACTTATTATGCTTTTTATTAATGTTTGCTGTTTAAATTTTCATCTTATCTTCGGGGTATTTGGTTATTTGTTCAATTAGTTAAAATATTATTGGACCAAGCAGAGATGTTAAGGGGTGAGAGCTTACAAAGTGTTTGATTAATGTATGACAAATTAAAGGGGGTTTTACTTGGATGATTTTAATAAAAATTCGTTTTGTTTTGAAAAAAAAACCAACTTTTAAGCCTTACACAACAAAAGTTTGAAATACACTCAGAAAATTATTTTTCTAGATATAAGAAAAGTAGATTTAAAATCGACTTAAATTTAGAAAGTTTTTTTGTATTAAATTTTCTTTTTTTTTAGTAAAAACTATCCTACATTGAATTTATAAGAAACAGCCTTTAAACGGATTTTATAGAAGAATATTTAATTTTCCGTCTGATTTCTTTTGATTACCTTCTTTATATATACATATGATTTCGTTTTTTCTAGTTCCATATCCTCCTTGACCGTCCCTTTTTTGTATTGCTTCTCGCTTTCCACTCCATCCTTTCTTCCCTTTCTTGTTCCTATCTTGTTCTTCCCTTGCTTTCTACTCTTCCCCCCTTGTTCCTGCTTTCCCTTTTTTTACCTACCTTCTTTTCTTCTCCTCAACCAACTACTCTTCTTTTTTTTCACTTTTTCCTCCCTCCTTTCTTATTTTTTTTTTTTTTTTTTTTTCTTTTTTTCTTTTCTTTTTGTGTTTTTGTTTTTTTTTATATACCCCCCTATATATCCTCCTTTTTTTTTTTTTCTTTTCTTCCTTTCACTTTTTTCCCTTCTCCTCTTTTTTTTTTTTTTCTCTTTTTTCTTCTCTCCTTCCTCTATCTTCTTCCTTTAATTTTTCTCTTATTTTTTTTTTTTTTTTTACAGGGTTGCCCATATTCGACGGACCCATCTGGCAACGCCATAACTTTTGACAGAGATGTCAGATCGCTTAATGACATACCGTGTTTGAAGCGTCAGTCCAAGCAGATTTTTACCATGGAACAATACACGCCACGCGAGCGCTCTGAAATAGTTAAAATTTACATTCAACAGAACAAGTCAATTGTGAAAACTCAACGTGCTTTTAAAAAAATTAAAAAATGTATTAAAAAATGTATGAATGGGACCGTAAATAAGCAAAATTGCCGTATTTACGCTACTGAAAATCCTCAGGAGATTCAAGAAGTGCCTCTTCATGACGAAAAAGTCACAGTTTGGAGCGGCGTTAGTGCGAAAACGGTCATTGGGCCGTTTTTCTTCCAAAATGAAAATGGCCATGCTGTTACCATCAACCAGGAGCGTTATCGCGACATGATGACCAATTTTGTGATGCCAATTATTCGTCGAAAGCGTATGAGGCAGTTCTGGTTTCAACAAGACGGCGCTCCACCGCACACAAGTCGCATAACAATCGATTTTCTGAAGAAATTGTTTCCGGGCCGTTTGATGTCGAAAAGTGGTGATTTGGACTGGCCAACGCGTTCGCCCGATTTGACGCCGCCTGACTTCTTCTTGTGGGGATATTTGAAGTCAAAGGTTTACGTTAACAAGCCAAGGACCGTAGAAGAGCTCAAGGACAACATTCGTGAAGAAATAGCCGCTATTCCGGCCGAAATGTTGGCGAAATCGATGGAAAATGCTGCAAAAAGGGCACAATACGCCATCAACGCCAGAGGCGGCCATTTGAGAGATATCATATTCAAAAATTGATGTAAACAAATCTACTTGGAACAAATTAAATGATTAATTTTTATTTTTTTCTGATTTTTAAGATTGCCAACCGCCAAATTTCTTTTATTTTTTCTTTGACTCTCCCCTTTTTGAATTTTCATAAAAAGCAATTTTTTTCCTTTCGGTCCATTTCTCAACATTCTATTTTCCCTTGTTCCTTTCTTCCCTGTCCCTTCCTCCACCTCCTTCATTATTTTTTTTCACCCCCCCCAATCGTTCTTTCTTACTTCATTTCTCTATATTCTTCTCTCCATCCTAATTCCTTCGTTATTCTTTCCTTCTTCGTTCTTTTCTTTGTTCATCCTTCCACCTTACCTTACCTCCACCTTTTCTTTCTTTCTGTCTTCTCCTCCTTCCTTCCTGGTTCTATCTTCCTTCCCTCCTCATACCTACCTTCCTCGTTGGTTCCTTTTTATACCCTTGGAGAGGGTATATTAAAATTGTCCGGATGTTTGTAACACATAGAAGGAAGCATCTCTGACCATCAAAAGTATATATATTCTTGATCAGCATGACGAGCTGAGTTGATATAGCCATGTCCGTCTTTCCATCCGTCCGTCTGTCCAATCCGTTTCTATGCTATCTCCTCCGTCAGTTTTAAACCTATCCAACCAAACTTTGTACGAATTCTTTTGGTACAAATACGCAGCACATTTGTCGGAATCGGCCGGATCGGATGACTATAGCAAATAGCTGCCATAGGAACGATCGGTTGAAAAAGTCTAAGTAAAAAAACTTTTGTTTTCAATGCTATCGCTCCCAATTCTCTCGGAATTATAGTTTTTTATGATTTCACACAATAAGATCTGAAGATCTGGTAGAGGTACCAGTGAAACAGCTGTATGACCACCTCAAGCCCCCTTTGTGCTGTGTTTGTTTCCTGCTTATTGAAGTTATGTAAAAATATAACGAGACCTTAAGGCCAGCGTACTATTGATGGTTTGATTCCACATAATTTCACCGAGATTTATCAAAATTTAGCGCCATAAAATTTCTGTTACAATGATATACCGCAACTTATTATAGCTGCCATAGGAACGATCGATCTAAAGTTCTAGAGAAAAACTTTTTTCCTTTTCCTTCCTTCCTTTCTTCCTTCCTTTCTTCCTTCCTTCTTCCTTTCTTCTTCCTTTCTTCTTCTTTCCCTTCTTCCTTCCTTACCCTTCCTTTTCCTTCCTTCTTCCTTCCTTCCTTCCTTTCCTTCCTTCTTCCTTCTTCCTTCCTTCCTTCTTTTTCTTCCCTTCTTCTTCTTCCTTCCTTCCTTCTTTCCTTCCTTCCTTCTTCCTTCCTTCTTCCTTCCTTCCTTCTTTCTTCCTTCTTCCTTCCTTCCTTCCTTCTTCTTCCTTCCTTCTTCCTTCCTTCCTTCTTCCTTCCTTCCTTCCTTCCTTCCTTCTTCTTCCTTCCTTCCTTTCTTCCTTCCTTCCTTCCTTCTTCCTTCCTTCCTTTCCTTCCTTCCTTCCTTCCTTCCTTCTTCCTTCCTTCTTCCTTCCTTCCTTCTTCTTTCCTTCCTTCCTTCCTTCCCTTCTTCCTTCCTTTCTTCCTTCTTCCTTCCTTCCTTTCTTCTTCCTTCCTTCTTCCTTCTTCCTTCTTCTTTTCTTCTTTCTTTCTTCCTTCCTTCTTCCTTCCTTCTTTCTTCCTTCTTCCTTCCTTCCTTCCTTCTTCTTCCTTCCTTCTTCTTCCTTCCTTTTTCCTTCCTTTCTTCCTTCCTTCTTCCTCTTTCTTCTTCTTCCTCCTTCCTTCTTTTCCTTCTTCTTTCTTCCTTCTTCCTTCCTTCTCCTTCTCTTCTTCCTTTTTTCCTCCTTCCCTCCTTCCTTCTTCTCCTTCCTTCCTCCTTCCTTTCCTTCTTTTTTCTTCTTTTTCTCCTCCTTCCTTCTACCTTCCTTCCTCCTTCATATCTCTTTTTTCCTATCTCCTTTATTCTTCCTTCCTACCTGCTTTCTTCCTCCTCTTTTTTTTCCTACTTGCTTCCTTTGTCCTTTCTTTTGATTTCCTTCCTTAAACCGTCTCTCTTCTTTCCTTCCTCCTTCTTTCCCTCATCCTTGCCGTCTCCTAAGCTCCTAACATATTTTTCTTTTCTTTTTTTTTTGCCTCCTCTTTTTATTTCTTTCCTTTCTTTCTTCCCTTAATCCTTTTTTATATTCTTTCTTCCTTCCTTTATTCCTTCTTCTCTTCCTTCCTACCTTTCTTCCCTGCCTTCTTCCTTCGATTATTACTTCCCTTATTTCTTCCAGTTTCCTTCAATTTTTCCCCTTCTTTCAATGTTTCTTCTTCTGTTCCTCCTACTCCTTTTCTTAAAACCTTAATCTAAAATTCCTAAGTTTTATTTCCTCATCATTTAAATCTGCTTTCTGGATCCCATTTCTTAGTAATTCTTCATACATATTTTTCACATCAACCACATCGCCATTTTTGCGCATCCAATGTGGAAGGGGAACTAGCTGGACGCAATTCGCCAAAGCTCGCTCTCTCACACACCAACGCACTCACAAACACAACTGCAATTCTGGCAGATAAGCGCACAAGAAAGAGTCAGCTTTAGAATTGCAATATGACCATCTCGCTTGCACTTGCCGATCGTTTTACTGGTTTTCTTTCGTTTTTGTTGCTTTCTGTGTGGCCGAAAAGAAAAAGTAATTAGCTACAAATTGACAGACATGATAGAAATGATTTTCTTTGCTGTTTTCTTCTCATGTAATAGACAAAATGATTGATTAACTTGAACCAAGGGCTTGAGGGTTTGCGCCCCTTTCTGGATGTGGTATCCGAAAGATGCGCAAAAATCGCATAGTTCTTATAAATTGTTGTTGCCCAAGTTTTGGTAAAAGTCATTAATTTGCAATTAGTTTGGGCGTGGGAATTGAAATTGCTTGCGATTTGTTCGAAAGGAGAAACTTTTGAAGTAACACGCGAATAATTATGAGTACAACCCACCCATTTCTGTGCGGCATGGAATATGCCGACCTCCTCTTGGGCCACTCAAAATCTTACACTCAATTGAATTCTTCCGGTTGCAAGGAAAATTTTGCGTCAGCCCATTTTTTTCTCTCCTTTTTTTTGCCTTTTCTGCATAATAAACAAATAAAGAAAATTGTGGAAAATACTTTGCTGTTGTTTTCGTCAATTTTTGCATAAAATAAATATAAATATAGAAGGGAAAAAGAAAACTGCAAAAATCGTTGACATTTGGGGTTGTTGGTTTGTGGTTGTGTGTTTTTTTTTTTTTTGGTTTGGTTAATTTAATTTATGTTTAATTTTGGTCTTTGTTATAATGGAGCGAAATATTATTTTGGTTATGATGTGATAACTAATTTAGAATTTTTAGAAAATAATTATGGAGAAATATAAAATATATTTTTAAATTAATTAAAATATTGCACAAAATTTCAATTGTACTTTTTTTCAAATATTTAAAATAGGATTTTTGTATTAAAATTTGTTTCTAAATATTCTTATATTAATTGGTCACCCAATTATAAGAAACTCGATTTCTCCAAATGAATAAAATTTCATCTAAATTCTTTCCCCTAATAATGTGGTGTACTCCACCACCCAAATTTCGCAGCAGACCCAAATTACTTAATATCTTTGGTGGTTGCACACACACACACACAGACGCCAACAGCTTCGATTGATAGATTGCATTCTGAGTATTGCGACATAACAAACGCACAGCGTGTCTCGAGGCCAAACAAGAGCGAAGAGCGAAGATCAAACAACAACGCAGCAATCTAAAAAAATTACTGCGTCAGCAGCCACATTGCAACATCCACCCATACACTCACACACACATACAGACAGTGGCGCACTCAAAAATAATATGCATTGACCCAATTTCGACTCACCGAATGAAATGAACAAACAATTCAAAGTGTTTGTTAGAATTGCACGAGGTAGGTAAGGAGAGGGATGAGCCCAAGAGTCAGACCAAAGAGAGACATGCGTAAATTAGATGAAAAACGCAGCGCCACCCACCACCAGACAAAGATAAAGTCATATAAATTAAGTACAGGTTCCATTTGATGTATAGAATCTGTCTAGGATTGGGAACAAAGTTAATCTAAGGGTGAAAAAGAAAGGTAACCTTTTTCAAAAATTTATTTTAATGACAATTGTATTACATTTTAGTTGTAATACATTCGAAAAGTGTATTATAATTTTGCCCCGAAGTCAGTAGCATGACGAGCTGAGTCGATTGAGCTTTCTCCGATATGGGTCATTCTTTTATAAACCGAACAGTTAAAAATTTTTGTATTTTTCATTATAATAAAAAAAATTCGAAATTAGATCTCGACATGCCCACCAAAACGTAATTTGCGGTTTTGCACAAAAATTTTTTGTTAATTTTATACACAATTTCAAAAATCGTCAAAAACGGAAAAATGGAAAAAAAGGGTTTTTTAAAAACGTGATTTCTCAGGTTTGGTTTATCGGACAGCTTTAAAGTTGATATTGCTGAAAAGTATTTTACTGTAGCTACTCAAATTATAATTTTAAAGATTTTTAAATTATTTAATAATATTAAGTAATTGTTGCTAAAAATTATTTATAATTTTTTCTCAATGTTAACCACCATGATATAGCTTCTAAGCACAAACAATTTATTGTCCTAAACGTAACTTAAATTTTGGTGTTTTCAAAAAGATGGAGACTTTTATAGTTTAAAAGTTATGAATTTTTTAAGTTATAAACAAATAAAAAGATGCCCTTAAAGAAAGCTTTGCCACGCAATAGGATTAAAAGCTGTGTAGCTGAAACCTGGCACGTATACTTCGTATTTATCAAGCTTTTCAAAAATGTCAACATCACGCAGATCGGACGTCCATTTCATATAGCTGCCATACGAATGCTATGATTAATTGCATTTTGTTGTGGATTAGGGTGACCAGAGTTTTCAAAGTATATTATACCACAAACAAATTCAGCATTCCTATGGCAGCTATATGATATAGACGTCCGATCTGTGTGATGTTGACATTTTTGAAAAGCTTGATATATATAAAGCCAACTCGCCAAGTTTCAGTCGTAAAGCTTTGAAACTGACTGCGTGGCAAAGCATACTTTACGGGCATCTTTTTATTTGTTTATAACTTAAAAAATTCATAACTTTTAAACTATAAAAGTCTCCATCTTTTTGAAAACACCAAAATTCAAGTTATATTTAGGGCAATAAATTGTTTATCCTTAGAAGCAATATCATGGTGGTTAACACTTAGAAAAAATTATAAATAATTTTTAGCAACAATTACTTAATATTATTAAATAGTTTAAAAATCTATAAAATTATAATTTGAGTAGCTACAGTAAAATACTTTTCACCAATATCAACTTGAAAGCTGTCCGATAAACCAAACCTGAGAAATCCCGTTTTTAAAAAACCCTTTTTTTCCATTTTTCCGTTTTTGACGATTTTTGAAATTGTTTATAAAATTAACAAAAAATTTTTGTGCAAAACCGCAAATTACGTTTTGGTGGGCATGTCGAGATCTAATTTCGGATTTTTTTTGTATTAAAATGAAAAATAAAAAATTTTTTAACTGTTCGGTTTATAAAAGAATGACCCATATGTTAAAGGTACCATTTCGGTTTTCAATTAATTTCGGTTTTCGGTTTCAAAAAGTTCCCTAACTTTTAATTCGATATACCGGTACTTACCGATATAAGTAATACTTATTTACTGAAAAAAAACCAAATTCTGATATAAACCTAAATCATTTTATTCCTGTTTAATAAAATCGAATCAGAATTCAACACAAATTTTTACATTTATAGTAATATTACTTCATATTTCGTATTTTTTTACGTTATCAAGTAAGATCTAATGATTACATTATATGCTCATAAATATTATATTATGTGTTATCTAGCATTCTTGGGAACTATGTGGAGGATTCTGACTACCAGTTAAGAATGTTTTATGGTTTCAAACACGTTTAAGTGCGAGAAAAGTTAGTTAATTGGAATCCAGTAGCTTATTTGTTGACACAATTGATGTGTTATTCAAGAATATTTTTCAACAAAATCACATATGCCTTATCTTCGTCGGCACATTCAGATGAACCAGAATTTAAACTGCATTCATCATTTAGCAGTAATTGAACAGCGAACGATGCAATTTGAGCAGAAATATTTAGTAAAATATCGATACAAGTATTTTGTTTCCCAGTATTTGACAATACGTCATACCTAGGGTCCAAAAATATGCCCCACAAAAAAAAGTCCTTATCTGCAGCCGCAAAATTGGAACAAAAGTTGAAGATGTCTTCCGTCAAAAAATATTTTAGCATCATGTGGGTTGAGCTCCAACGCGTGGGGCAATCGATGTGTGCTTAAATTTTATGACTCCGGTATTATGCCCTGCGCTTAAATCATTCCACGGAGTGAATATTGTCATTCTTCGCGTGTGGTGCATTATATGACTGCTCGAAGGTGCGTCAGCTTCAATTTGGAGTGGTTCCTCACCAAGAGCACCCTGACCTAGCTCTTCCACCGTTAAGGGCCTACCATCTCATTCATACGTCTCTTCTTGATGTCCGAAGCCAATGTTAGGTCCAGACTGTAGTTGAAAACAAATTGCGAATGGCAAAACGGTTTGTTCTTCATATTCGACACGTTTTGGCTTATCTTCGATTTTTCACTATTTCAAACAATGACATCGTTGGTTGTGAGCGAATTTTTGGCGCTTTTAAAAAGCTGTAGGCACCACGCAGAGCAAACACAGTTCAGAAAGAAAAATATGACATTCTAAAACAATGACCCAATCAAGGTATACTAAACAAGGTAGTCGCACTCGCTCTCTCACAACTCCTTACCCAGCGGCGCAAAATTTGCATTACATAATAGATTACTAATACGTTACTTTGCCATCAGTGTGAAGGAAATAATCCCATACACTCTGCATTACTTTGTCATAGGTAGTAACAAAGAATGTATGCCAGAGCCGAACTGTCATCGGATTCCCATTACGAATGCGTAAATTATTTTTAAAATTGTAATGTAGAATGTTCGCAGTCTGTTTGTTATCGATTACCAACTCTCTAGCGAAAAGCAGCGATTGTAGTGCATTACTTTTTCGACAGACGTAAAGCATATTTTCGACAGAACACGTGGAGCTCTGCGCCGCTGGGGTATATTTCCGATGACAGTTCGGCTCTGGCATACATCCTTTATTAATAGTAGTGCAGGCTGTGCGCACCCCGTTTGCAAAGCGGCCATGATTATGGCAAAGTAACGCAGGAGTAACCCATTTTGTAAAGGCATTTTGCGCCGCTGGGTAAGTAAAGCACAAAAAATTGTCTGCAGAGATGCTTCGCTTACAACAGTTGCTTACTCATGGAGCAAAAAGTATTAGAGAGGAACTTTGCTCAGTCGACAACGCTTCTGTCAGAAAATTGTCAGCTGTTCGCTCTCATTTACGCTCTCTAGATACTTTTTGGTCAGCTGCTCGCTCTCTCTGGATACATTTGGGTTATGGTCGTCTCGCTCTAACCACTGTGATTTCCTACTGGCACTTTGAAGTATCTTTTGGGCACTATCGTTTAGCACCAGCAAAATTGAGAGGCAGCGCAAAGTTCCTCTCTAATACTTTTTGCTCCATGGCTTACTGACTGAAATTTAACAAGTTGTCAAGAGAGCGAGAGAGCGAGTGCGCCTACCTTGTTTAGTATACCTTGGACCATATGTTAAAAATATCACAAAACAAATATTCTTTGCTTTGACTATGCTTTATCGCACTGTAACGCGGAAGATCGTTAGTCGTCCGAGTTACGATATCGCCTCTTGTGTTAAGTACGAAATTATGAATTCGATTCCCAGAGAATATAGACCAGGTTAAAGCCACCGATGGCAGAAGTTTTTTGTGATTTTCTCACATAATCGAGCCGAGCTTATGAATGTGTGAATTGGTAAGTACTGAAAGAAATTAAATCGGCTGAAATCTTTCGTTCACACAACTGCAAGATCAAAGACGTCCACTAGAAAATAATAGCCGAGACATTATTGTATTCGTCGACTCTGGCAGGGCAGAGAAGGTATCGGTTTTTTCCTCTTTCTCGTCCTGGCAAATTCTGCAGAAGTCATGGTACGAAGAGCGAATTCAGGCGGCGTAGGTCCTGACCAGCCAGTGCGCTGTTATGGCCCTATCTACAGCTCAGCAGTGAGTGAGAGGTCTGTTAAGCTCTTATAGCATCGATTATGACAAGGTTAATAAAACGTGGACAAGACACGCGTCTTGGACAACTTGAAGTAATGAACTTGGTCTACCTAGGAAACAATTATAACCAGCGTTTTAGGCTACTTTAGGCTAAGGAATATAAGAACAGAACCCTTAAATCAATAGTGACTGCTCTGGAAAGGACATGTTATCCGTATGGATGATATAGCTGTAGTAAAACAGTTGTACAATTGGAGGGAATCACCAGGAAGGGACAACCGAAACTGAGATAGAAAAATATGGCCAAGCCTGGTGTGAACAACAGGAGCCAGCTCTCAGAAAACAGAATTGATATTTTTGACCAGCGGTGGACGCGCCTTTGTTCTCACTGCTTTCATTGCACAAGGCATCAATCAATGCACAAGCGTACCACTGCCAACGCGCACCAGCAGACGGCGCAACAAGTGCAATTGCTTCGCCAAAAAATCTATTCGTACCACAAGCAGACGGCGCAATAAGTGTGTTATTCTTGTTAGACTCAAATTTCGTGCCCACCGCATTTTTAGATTTAAGCAAAACCAACCAAACAATTTAAGCTCTGATCAATTAAGTATCAAATTAATGTTCCATTTTCCTTACTATTCTCACATTTAAAATAAAATGCGTATTGTTGTTATGATTTTAGTCGAATATTCAAAAATTTAGTATTTTTAATACCAGAAGCGAAGTATATGACCCAAACGATAGAATGCATCACCAAAGAATTTAACAAGATTGTTGAAATAAACTTAAACTTAAGACACAATCACCTACTTTAGGGCAGAGATCAGTTCGAACGTAAATTTAAACTAGAAAGCTGTAGACTTGATGTACTCCATTTGTTTCCTTATTTCCTCCAGTCATATAATAGCCCAGAGGGCCAAAACCTAGCTTCTTTCATACTCTTCACTGCATATGAAACTATTGTTTATATTTTGAAATTTTTTAAAGGTTCAATTTTAATTTATAAAATTTCAATAATTTTCTGTAAGCTGGGACGAACCCACAAAAGTCTCACACAAAGTCAAACACTTCTTACAGTTGAAACATTTTTGAAGGCAACTAAAAATTGTTGGAATCTCCACTGTATTTATGGTGTAATTTGCATGCACCACCGCCTAGTGAAACTCTCTTTCTCTCTCTGTCTGCTTGCCACACACACACACACACCACTCCCCCATAAAATGCGTTGCGTCGCATTGTCTGGCCCAGTTGGTGTCTGTTTGGCATTTCCACCGATAAGTCGTATCTCTTCCCTGCCATCTGATGTGCTCTGATGTGCTGTGTGTATTGTGGTGGGGCTGCAACGTCAACGTTGCGTGCGTGACCTAATTTTGCTTTCCCATTTTCTATTTGCTCTAATTCACATGCGGCCTGCCTTGGCATGCGCTTCATTTCACTTAGCAAATTGTCTTGAAAAAGTTATTATTACTTAATAGAATCCACAAGTGTCGTTATCACACACTTTAATATGCAGCAATTTTTCATCTTTGTAAATAAACCCAAAAAGAAACCGCCAAACATCAAAAGTGGAATTCACAGAAACCCGCTGGAGACCCAGCTGGGGAGTCTGGAGTATATTGGTGACGTTGACAGGACGGCAAAAGCTAAACGCAAAATTTTAACATAATTTCAAAACAATGACGCAGGCTCAACAATTCCCTCGTTCATTCATTCATTCATTCATTTCTTTTCTTTTCTTGTAAAAAGGGGACAGACAAGCGACGGCAACACAAAAAAAAGGGGTTCAAGGACATTTTACACATAATTTTTACTACCTTACACGCTCAGACAAAAGAAAACGCAAAAGAACCCCAAAGCTAATGTAATAATTTTTTGAAGATGTGCTCGAAGAATGTTTTGAATAAAGAAACATTTCTGGTCCTGTTGCTCCATCTGTTTAATGCTCTATTACGCACAATCAGTAACAGGGACAGAGGGTAGTAAAGAAACAAAATAGCGGGACAACATTGATTGCCTTTTCACCTTAAGGTCCTGACGCTGTTTTTCTTTTTTTTATTTTGATACATATTTTGTTTTGTTTGTTTACCTTTCGACCCGGCAAATCGATTATTATGATTTGGGTGAATGAACCCGAGTGAGTGGGTTGTCAAGAGTTAGTTACTCATTTGCATGTGCAGGAATTTGAACCGAATATTTATAGATTAGAGTAAGATGTTTAATACTGTTAATCACTTCTTGTTTCCTGAATTTAAATTGTAGTTTTTTGGTCTAACAATTTATTAGTTAGATTTGATTTATTTCAGTTTGTACTTAAAGTTTCGTTCTTGGAGATACTTTCATTAAGTATGCATCGATTTTAAATAATTTTCGTTGAGTCCTTGGATGAGTCTAATCGGCTTTTTAATAATTCTCTTTAGTTGGATTTCTGAGTGTCAGTGATGCCCTCAACCTACTTACTGCAATGCAAATACCAACAAAGGCTGCAACCCAATTTCAAAATGTTCGGTATCTGCCTACTTTTGGAAAATTTGTTTTGATTTTCGATCTTTATTTAATGGTTCTACTGCAAATTTCTCAACGTTTACTTGTTCAAATTCTCCCATCAAGATTTATAAAGTTCGGTTTGCGTTTCTTGAAAACACGCCGTTTGCAGCCTACAATACCAAACAAGCGCCAGAAGTGAAGAAAAACATTATCTTTGCTGAGTTTTTAAACAACACTTGTGCACCCGGTGGGCTTATCACCCCTCTGATCAAAAGGTTAGTTTAATGTATTCATTTTTAAAAGATACAGAATACCTTTAGGTACAGAGATTGCTTTAATTTTTTATGAATTTTATAGAATGGTAATTTCTTACTCTGCGATTTTTCTACTTTTAGTCAGAAGCGATAGATAGTCTAAGGATTCTTTAATTATCTCTTTATACAATTCTACCGTGGATCTTATGGTCGTTGATGTAACCCATCGAGACAAAATAAAGCGGTGCACAAACAATTATAACTGATTTTGTAATTCTCGTCTGCCAGCTCTTGCCCAAAATTTATATAAAATCAGCAAATACTCAATTAGCTTAAATAACTTTTAATCCTTATCAACAAAGATCAACTGCTTTCACCTTAACAATAACAAATAAAATCATTTAAAAAGTCCTTTTATTGTAAAATTATTTAGATTAATTTAATTTAGTCAATTGTGAAAGACGCATTGTTTAATATTTAAAAATCATAGAATCACCAACAATCTTAGAGTTGTAAGTCTTGATTCTTAAATCTCAACAAACCATTCCAAAATGCTGAAAAATTTAGGGTGTTCACTTTGTTGTGCACATAGGCAGTGCCTAAGAAACATTTCCAACAACAGTTTCCTCTGAACAAATTTTTGGGTCGAAAGCGATTTGTAGAACACATGGGAATTTGAGACACAAGGGACTTGCAAAGATTTACTCAATTTATACCAATATTTTATATAGCTGCCATATAACCGATCTGGCAGATTTGCTCCAACTTTGTTGTTTCTTTACTTTTTAAAGATAATTTCATTTAAATGTTGACCGAGAGTACGCAGTAAATGGTCCATTCTGATGGTTAAATTTTGGATCACTCTTTCGTATCTCGCGAATTACGCGTATTGTTCGACAACGACTTTCGATTTCACGTAACACCACAGAAAAAAGTGCAGTGGTGTGATATCACATGATCTAAGCTGCGTTTATGTTCTGCCCAACCCAATTTTTAAGAAATACCGACCGATGATTCCAGCAGCCCATAAACCACACCAAACAGTGCGTTTTTGTGGATGTAACGGTAGTTCAAGAGTCTTTTCGGATTGCTGATCAGCAGAAATGCGAAAATGTTTGTGTGTTGACGTATTCATTTTGCCAGAAATGTGCCTCGTTACTGAAATTTCGCGAAAATAGCGGAACTTCATTCAGCTGTTGCAGAGATGTTTGGCGACGTTGTTGCGGTGTGAGTCATTCCATGATGATTTGTCAAACAATTCTTAACCTTTTAAGGACTGCCCATAGATCGGCTCGTACGATTTTATTGAAATTTTAAAATTTGTGCTTGGGAGACCAAAAAAGTTGATAGAAAATACAATTTTTTTAAATTAGTTTTAATTGATGATTTCTGCATAAAATTTAAAAAAAAAATAGATATAGAAAAAATAATTGCAAAAGAATACGTGTTGTACACAGGGTATTTTTAACTTCCTTTGTCACTAGATCAGGTGCGAAAGTCAGATGTGTTGAGACATCGCTGTGTATTTTTTTCCATTGCACAAAGGACAACTCAAGGTATCTGGTAGGGGTGCGCGTTTTTCATTATTCCCATTTTTCTTTATTTGGCAGCACTTCTTGTCAACATTTTCCGTTTACACAAAATCCGAGATTTTCAGTGACTAAAAAGTGACGTGACAGTGTCTTGACAGTGACTAAACAGGGACTTGAAGTGACTAGACAGTGTTTTAACAGTGACTTAAAAGTGGTTTGAAAGTGACTAAGCAGTGTCTTCACAGTAACTTGATACTGTCTTGACTGTGTTTTGACAGTGACTTCACAGTGTTTTCAAGTGAACTAACAGTGTATTGACAGTGACTAAGTTTATGCTATGCTCATTTTGCAAAATCATTTCATGAAATGGGCCCGAAAGTGCGTGCATAAACACCATTTCATGAATTCGACTTACACACGAAAGTTGACTATGAATTCAATTCATGAAATGCTGACCAGATCCTTTTTCTCAATGTCTGGTAGCATTGTGCTTCTTCTGGAAGGGAGAACTGCACCCACTTTATCAACTGAATTAGCTATTTGGGACGCGTCCTGTATCAGCCGCTGTTGGTGTCGACACATCTGTTGACGATTTTTACTAAATTTTTCAAAATGTAAAGGATGAAACGTCTACGGAGTCCGATGCATTTGTCAACGCCGAAATATCTGAAAATGACGCAGTTCCTGTTGCTGAGATTCAACATTTTTAAACATTTTAGCCGCTCAAATGGCAGCTGGATAATACTGCATGAGTAGAAGGCTGCACATCGCCTCGAATGCTCGTCTGGCTTGTACCAACGACATCGTTCGCTTATGCCTCCACTGTGGAACATTCTGCATAAGTTGTGCTGCACGTTTTTCTCCTTTAATCAAAAAATTTTAATGTCCTCCATTGCAATCAGTTTCAATTTGCCTTTGTGTACAATCGAATAACTGATCCCCGCCTTTATGTGTTACCACCCTACTAAAATCCAGAGGCGCAGCCAACTTAAGTTTGTGTTGGTGCTGCCACATCTGCCAAAAAGGTGGTCTTTTTGTGAATTTACAAAAGCTGCAAAAACAGGAATAAATTTGATTTTGCAAATTGAAGAAATCGTAAATTTAATAGCATAAACGTAGTAAGTGTCTTAACTCTTACTTAACAGTGACTAAACAGTAAATTGAAAGTGACTAAACTCTGACTTGACTTGTCTTAACTGTGACTTGACAGTGACGTGACGGAGTCTTGGCTAAACAGTGACTTTGCAGTTACCAAACAAAGACTCAACAGTGTCTTAACAGTGACCAAACAGTGACGTGCCAGAGTTTTGACAGGGACTAAACAGTGAATGAACAATTACTAAACAATGTCTTGACAGTGACTTGACATTGACTAAACAGTGACTTGACAGTGACTTAACAGAATTACCGAAAAGAAGGATGTCCAGTGATGATGCTGTTGGTATTTCTACTCCCTGTTTTCTTTTTTTGAAATATTGTCATTGCTGATTTATACATATTCCATTGACCATTTAATTCTGAGATTAAGCCCTTAACCTACTTCAGTATGTGTTATAAATTTGTGAAAAGATTTGATGTCAGCAACATTCTTTTTATATTAAAATGTTGTAACCTAAATTATGTCGATAACTCAACAGCATCATTTTTCCGCCAATTTTTATGTGTTCAATTTTCCAGCTTCTCATTAACATATTAATAATAATCAACCGTTTTTTGTTCATTAGAATTTGAGTAAATCAAAAATTTCGCTTTGTTGCAGATGCATCAAACAAGCTTTAATAAATACGACAACGTCAATTGCATTTCAGCCTGTCTTGGGAATATTGAGTTTGCTATGTTTCATATCAAATGATTTCGTATGCAGATATGTGGAGTTGTATAAGATGACGCACGTTTTTGGGAGGGAGGGTGGGAGTTGGAGGGAGGAAAACCCACGAGTTCGATTTTGGGTACACGGGTTGAACCTGGGTTATTTGGATTAAAAAAATCGAAGATGACAGAACGACAACACTAACACGTGAACGAAAACAAAAAATTGAGAAAAAGCCTCTTTGGATTTTGTCTACCAAATAAAAAGCCTCCATGAAAATCGGCCTTGATGTCATGTAAAGATAAAACTAGCAACTGTTTCAGCAGAGCCTCATCATATCGGGGGTGTCACAGAAATCTCTAGAGATTTTGACCTCGGTTGGTTTGCAAATCGCTCGAAAAAAATCCGTCGGTGTCCCAGAACTTCAAGAGATTTCATTTTCTTATTTGAAAATCTAGTTAGAACAGAAACTGTTCCAATTAAAGTTCCATCGCTAAAAACAGGGCTGCATCTCTCGCAAAAAAAATTTCCCTAATTTTAGTTATGGGTTAATTTGATGTTCAACTGAAATTTTTTGATTGTGATAAATGTTTTATGATGCATTTTTTAAATTATAGTTCAAATTTAATTCATATTCTTCATAAATAAAATTTAAAATTTAAAATATTTGTTGGCGCCAAACATGAGGTATAACTTGCCAGCCCTTAATGCGCTGGCTGCCAACCAGATGGCGCCACAATCGCTAAACGGCGCCACTGATGTGGTTGGTTTAGATTAACATGAAAGACTTTGGTTGTTTTTCCTTAATAATTATTGAAACGCAAATTTCAATGTTTAAACTAATTAAATAATTTATTCATTTTATGCAACCTATCCAGAAAAATAATTTTGTTTACAGTTCCAAAATTAGTTTTGCTTGTCAAAATTGTTTGGGTGGTGAATTTTGCTAAATCTCCTAACAAAACATGAGAGATTTGAAACCAACCAAAAGAGATTTTTTTAAAACAGAATTTGTTTTTGGTTGGAATTTTTTGGAGGGGATTTTTGTGAAAAACCGTATGTTTTAGAAAAATAAGAGAAATCGGCCCTTAATATGTAAAAGTCGAAATAAAGGTAAAATTTTTTTAAGTAAATCTTTTCCCAAATAGATAGGTTAGGGTAGAAGGTTCAGAGGACACACTTAATCAGAACCAAACCGGTTCTAGGGCTTCTTCAGGATCATAGACTAATTTTGTATTCCTCTGTGAGCAACTGAGAATTGGATTTGGCTTCAAGTAAGAACTTTAATGAAACTCATGCCACGTACAAATACACAAAAATTCTATTGTCTCAACATGTGCAACAATTTTCAATGTCACAAAATTTGGTCATAAAACTGGTTCAAACCAATTAAAATGAAAACATAAAACGCACTCATTGCAAGCGCCAAATGGGTAGCCACAGCCCCAAAAAAAAAAAGAGAACATACACCCACACACACACACACACACACATACAAATGGTACAAAAACAAATGATATCATCTTATCTGAAAACGCAACGAAAAACAACAAAAACATTGAGTGGGTTGAGATTGGGCGGCATGGAGAGGGAATGTGGGGGGGTTTGTCCATGAAAAAAAAAAAGAAGAAATGTGTATGAGTGGTTGTTTGGGGGGTGGGGGTGTATTGTATATTGACAGCAAACAGCAAAGAGAAAACATTTATTTTTGTGCAAGTTTTTGGAAGGGAACAAAAATTGCCAAATTAATAAGCAAAAAAAAAACACAAAATGCAACTGTTTGTTGTGGCCTTTAATGTACAGTTCCCCCCAAGACGCTTATATTTACTTGTAGGTAATTGCCAAATAGTGTACATATACAGGGCCTACGCACCGCAACAACAACAACAACAACAACAACAGCAGCAGCAACTCTGCAGCAGTCAGCGTCAATCGACGCAGTCAAAGTACATAACAAATAAATGCTAAAATTTCACGAAAAACCGAAAACGCACACCCAAAAAAGCACACACACACACACACCCACACTCATACAAAAGCAACGCACGCGCCCCACACACACACACAAGTGCAAACATATATGTATATACAAACGCAAGCTGCAAAAGTGCGTTCAGTCGGTTAGGCTTTTAGAAGGGAGGTGTGGGCTGGGCATGGGCATGGGCATGGGCATGGGTGGGTGCCCAACAAAATTGGAGCATATAAAATGCCACACCACCACCACCCACACCGCCAACACCGCCCCAACATCATCCTCAGCGGCAGCAGCAACAAATTTTGGTACATAGGCCTTGCCAACAAAAAAATTTTGTGTAGCTAAGCAAAAACATTAAAGAGGGGGGTGAAGAGACAATATACAGCCATGTTCTCAAATTATCGCAAAGACAAGCGATTTGCCTAGCACATCATCTTCGATCGGTAAATATATTGTCTAAAGATGTGAAGGTGTATGGATACCGCAAAAGACAGGAGGAGCGCTTAGATTTCTTTGTGTTTTGGCGACAATACTTTTTCGTATTCTAAAATATTCCTGGTCTTATGCAATACATGAACTGTGAGTACAAACCAAAGCAATGGCGCTTGTTTATTGACTCGTCGAAAAATAGTTTGAAAGCAGTATTGCTGTATGGGGACAACACAAAAAATCCGGTTCCAATATCCAGAATCTCCAACACAAAGGAAAATACGAAGCAAAGAAAATAATTTTGGTAGAGTTCAGTATCAGCACCATCAATGGAAGATATGCGCTGACTTAAAAGTTATCGCCTTGCTTACTGGTTTACAGACAGGATACACAAAAAATATGTGCTTTATTTGTCATTGGGACACAAGGTACCGCGGAAACCAATATAGAATGCGTGATTGGAAGCTTCGCACAGAATTTCATTAAAATGTGGCAAATGTTATCCATATTCCGCTGATACCAGATAATAACATTTTGCTACCACCACTGCACATAAAATTGGGAATTGTCAAAAATTTCATAAAAGCAATAAATCGAGATGGCGAAGCTTTTAAATGTTTTACAGAAATATTTCCAAGACTAAGTGTTGCGAAAATAAAAGAAGGTATTTTAAGTCTTTTTTCAGCGCACAAATAGAACTAAATCAACATAACATTATTTTCAGGTGTTCTCAATGGCCCCGATATAAGAGAACTTATGCCAAATGAAAAAATTGCCTGGAACTCCCTTATGACCGTTATAAACCATTGTTTAGAAGTGCACCAGTCTGAAGATTGGAAAAAATATGTGGATGACATGTTAGACGCTTTTGCAGAAATAGGTGCGAATATGTCCATAAAAATTCATTTCCTTCACCATCACAAGGACCATTTTGAGCAGCAAGTTCCGACTGAATCCAATGAGCATGGAGAAAGATTTCACCAAGTCGCCGCTCCCCTTGAGCATTGGTACAGCGGCAAAAAGCTTTACTTGTTGCTTGCTGATTAGTGTTGGACATTGGTAGATAAGTCTTATTAAATTGAATTTAAATATTGTGTACAAATTTATGATACTTATTAATAACACTTATAAGATACAAAAAAAAATATAACAGCACACAATACACATAGTTAGTGTAGCTTTTTTAAAAAATACAAATTTTGTTAAGTTTTTTTTCTAATGGTTAGTTTGCTCAGAACGTTGTCTTTGCTTAAGTTTCTTACTATTACAAGATGTCACTTAATGTATAAGTATCAAAGGGTAAAAACGTGAGGAAAAAAAACATTTAAGAAAATGGGTTAAATTTCAGTTTTATCGACATATTGGCTATAAGGACACCCAAAACATTGATTTTGGGTTTACGTCATCTAAGAACTTAAAGACGGACTTATTCTGAGAAGCTTTGCCAAAGAAAGTTTACCAAAAAAGTCAACATTCAAAAAGTTAGAGACCGAAGAAAAATGTGCCTTTCTCTTACAATGGGCCACTTTGATGAAAACTTCAACAAAAAATTTTGTATGAAACCATGATTGTAACTCAAAAAGTAATGATGCAGTTTGATTCGTAGGACCCGAAATAGGGGAAACCGTCGAGTTTGGTCTTGTCTTTTTTTTGACTATCACAGTGTAATATGTCAGTCGGGCGTACAATATAAATATAAAATATAGATATGGACTTAGATTATAACATGTGCAAACGATAGCCTTGATTGATCATCTTGGACCGCGGTTTCTAAGTCAATGAATTCACGGAACTATAATGTACCGCGATAAATACCACGGATGACCAATAGTAAAGAATTTAGTGCAGATTATAAAGAATGTTTCAAACCCTTTCCGTGCCTGAAAAATAGTTAAATAGCGGAAAAACCAAAGAGGTTAAAATAGTAACAATGTCAAACAAACTTTACTCCTAATCAAATGTGGAAAATTATGCCAAAATCGATGGTTAAGCGCAAATCTAGATGTAGTCCATAAGCCTCATTCAATAAAATTTGCAAATGTCATTTACTATGGGTGACGCCAATTTAAACACTTTCTGATACTTATGTACCGCCTTTGATATGTGCTCATTGGTCATCCATGGTATTTATAGCGGTTCAGTATACTATATAGTTCCCTTAATATACAGCACGTCACTTCTGCTCTGAGAACTTCTTTGAGAACCCTTTGAGAACCCTTTGATAAAAACCGTGAGCCGAGAAATCGAGAACTCTGAAAGGCCTCCAATAATCACCTCAAATCTTCATATTGCTGTTTTAGCAAACCTTTCTTTAAATTAATCAAAATTAAGATCGCGAATTCTTAGGTACCATCGAAGGACAATTTAAATGCTGAGATGACCCTTGGGTACCAATAATTCTACAAATAAATTTCGATCTAGAATAATCAAGAGTGAAACCAGTCTTCTTAAAATATTTATTAAATTCTTAGCAGACGATTTGGGGGAACTACGGTAGCAGCTAATCGGAGCACTATTGGAAGCAGATTAAGCAGCTCTAGAAGCTCTGCGCTTGCTTACAACAGTTGCTTACTGACTGAAATTTAACAAGTTGTCAAGAGAGCGCGAGAGAGTAGGCCTACCTGGTTTATGTTACCTCGAGTATTTTGATAGTAGTTTTCTGTTTGCTATTGACAAAATAGACACACGAACCAAAGGAGTGTTTCAGATTTGATTTTGTGCTCCGGCTACTGCTCTGCTCTTTTCACATTCAGAGCAGGAGCGAGAGCAAAAAAATAAATACTACGAAATAGCAGAGCATTTTCAAAAACTGATTTAGAGTACAAATATAGGACAAAAACCGGTTTTAAATCACAATTTTTTTAGTATTGAGAACATGGGTGATAAACTCAAAGGAATAATATTTTTTGCACCAAGTATTAATTTTGTTATTCTAGACAGTTTTTATTGCACAAAGAAAAATAAACCTGTTCTGAAAGTGCCAAAATCGTTACTTCGTAGGCTTTAATATAATAGCAAATTATTCTAAGGAAAGTTGAACAAATTTCTTTTCACCTATCAAGAAAAAAAAAATTGCATTTAAATATTGCTTAACTAATTTTATATGAGATTTTGAAAAATGAGTTTGAATCTGATCTGAGGTCATTTTTCCGACTCTTGGGGATAGATTTTAAGGTAAAAATTTTATTATTTTTGTTTTTAAATGCAACTTTCAAAGTAAATTCGGAAAATTCCTGTGCTTTCCACCCAGAGGATGAATCTTTTGAGATTGATTTCATTGTCAGTCATGGTTGAATTTGTAGAGATTATAAACAAAAAAGTTTCATACAACAGTTTCCCGCGATTTTTTCCCATTTTCAAAACAAAAATTTTCCAAAAACCTGATCTAAGAACTCACTTTCAACATTAGGATAAAACTGCAGCTTCCTATCTCTTATGGTTTGGTTACAATTAGATGTTCCGTGGACGACGATCGATAGATCGATATCGATATTGCTGATGTTTTAATTTTCGGTACTCAAGTTTTTTTTATTTTTATTTTTAACAATTAATCAATTAACCATGTTGGCTAAATTCCATGATACAATGAAAACATTACATTTTTTGTATCAAGGCTTAATTCAAATAAAAGTACAAGCATTTCCATTTTTAAAATCAGAAAAAATAAAAGTAAATTTTTTTTCAAATAAATTTTTTAAGAATTGTTAACATTTTTACATTTCTTCAAGTTAATTAAATAAATGTTTAAAAACATTTTATTACTTTTCCTCCTGAAGAAGAAAATATGAGTCCGTCCCTGTGCTGCTTGCGCCTCTGCCGCCTTGACGACTACGACGTTGTCGGCCATTGTATGCTGCTGCTGCTGCTGCTGCCAAAAATACGCAATACACGCAACGCACCAACACAAACATACAGCCACACGCATATAATGGCCTGCATTGGTGTGTGCGTTAAAGCTTTTTCTTATTGGATTTCTCAGCAGCAACAGCAGCAGCAGCAGCGCCAAAACTCTCTGAGCGAGCTCCACGTGTTTGTTGAATTGCGTAAAATCTGCTGCGACTGCGATGCCTGGCCCCCACCCCCTGACTTGCTGCTCTCTGTGCATAAAATGGCAGGCAACCTCTCGGAGAGACACATGCGCGGCGCTCTGTTAAAAACAAGCTGGGGAAGGTTCTACCCAAAAAGCTCGCTCTTAAGCTCAATAACTGCAAAATGAATGCGCGCACCGAAAGAGGGGATGGTCGGGACGGGTCGGGTCAGTTTTGTTGTTGTTGTTGTTGTTGCTTTTGAGCAGTTTCTTGTCTTTATACGGGATCCTCTAATCAGCATTTAATTAATAAAATTTTTGTTTTTTGTTCGTTTTTTTTTGTTTGTGTAAGTTTTTAATGTTGTTTGTGGTGTAACAATTGCATGTTGATTGTTTTGTTTTTTTTTTTTTTTGGGTGTGCAGGAATTTGATATTTTATGTGGAAAACAATGGGAAATGCATTCTCTGTAAATATGGGAAAATATAAATGAAATTCAACTAAAAAAGGAAGAAAAATTTAAACACAAAGGTTTCAAAAGATTTTTACAATTATCAGTTGATTTTGAATGGCATTGTTAAAAGGGGTTTCTTTTTAACTGGATGAGAAAAAGAACCAAATTGCCAAAAAAAAAAATTTATATTTTTTGCTTTTTTTCTAAGTCTGTTCCTGTTTTTTCTTAGCCTTTATTATAAATGTCACTTTTTTCAGTTTTGGAACAATTCTTCTCCATTTTGTCCTCTAGCTGCTTCTTTCCTTTTTGATATTCCAGATTTTTTCCTTATTTCACTAGGGAACTAGAACAGGATTGATTCAGCAAGTCACAGATATCCTGTGCACACGAAGAAAAATATCAGGAATTTTGTATTTGAATCAAGTGTCAAAAGGACTGTAAATACGAAAATACTTGATTCAAGAACAAAAATTTGTATTTCAAGCATGAATTTTCCTATCCCAAAATATGTGATTAAGACTTAAGGGAATTATTTAAAAAATATTTTTGATCCTACTTTTAGATTGTACTACGGTATTCTTAAGTCAAGCCCGATAAACTCTTAAGAAGATAATATTCCACGTTGAAGTCTTATAAATTTTAAAAGTGGCCCTTCACTAGAGCTGGAGAAACATCGATGGTAACATCGATGCATCGATGTTTTTATCTAAGCTGCAGACATCGATGATTTTTTCCACAATCGATGTTTTTGCAACCTTACATAAACAAGACACGGCCACGCTATTTTCTTATAAAATTTATTTGGCGTCCATAGGGTAAGGTGACCACTTTGCGGTTCTGTCAATATGTAATATGCAGCTATCCAAAAAATTTAATTGGACCAAACCCCATTATGTATGAATATCCATTTACATGTTATAATCAAAACAAATTGTGCAATTTACATTTACAAGAGATCTTTCGACTTCCATGCCTTAACGACGCGACTTCCAAATTTTAGCGAATTGTGGATAACTAAAACAGTCCAAACTACAAATAATTTTTATAGCATTATTCGAGAAGTCGCCTCCCGATGGAATAGTTTATATTTAATAATAAAGCGAATTTTTCTTCTGTCTGAACATTTATCCAAAATTTTACTCCAAACTCTAAGCAACTCCAAAAGCCTCCAAATATAAACTTTACAAGAAAAGGGTGTCACTTTTCCAATTTCTGGGAGAAAATATGCCACTATTTCACTAACTATCCCACTGTGGCTATCCACAGCTTCTGAAAGGACATTCAGTAAAGCTGGACAGACCCTGTCGGACCTTAAAGCCAAAGAATTGGGAGCGTTTAATGTTCCTTTATAAAAATTTAAATAATTTTAAAACTACTTAAAAAAATTTTTGATCTAGAACCCTAGAAGGGACTTTGGTCTTATAAGTTATCAAATTTATATATATTATGTATATTCTCTATTTATTTTGAAATAAATCTCAAGCAAGAAAGTGCTTTAGTAAGCTACATCACCAGACACTTTAAATATTAAATAAACATCGATGTTTCATCGATGCTTTACTGCTAAAACATCGAAAACATCGATGTACGTATCGATATCCGTTATCTATAAAAAATGGAGGGAAGGTTAATTAAAAAAACCTCTATGGGTTCCAATGGGGAACTTACCTCAGTATGCCACGAAACAATAAGCAATAGTAACAATAAGAATGGTTTTCTGCTGATGGGTCGTTCGATTATTGGCGGATCTAGATTGGCAAATTGTGGGGGGGATGGGCTAAGGGAACACAAGATCACTCAAGTTCAGATCTTATGGTTTTCTAAATAGGTGGAATCTTGGGCGATATTATATAAAATGATTTTTGTGCGGTGAACATCTATAAGTGCGTCACCGGATCATCCGATACAAAAAAATCAATATGCAACAAAAAATTTTTTCTTTAAATTTATTTGGTCATTTTTTTTGGACAATTTTCGTCTTACCTCTAAAGTTCAACTGCATTATCATTTCCAGGTTCAGAAAGCAGATCAGTAGCAATGTAAGTTGCTTTAAGTGACTTTTTCAAACAATTTTTATTGTAAATGAAATACAACACATAGTATGTAGCTGCTTTTTATCAGCGAAGTCGAATTATTAAAATCTTATATTGAGCACAACTGCCTTTTACCGCCTAAAAAATGTGTAAAATTCTGGAGCAGACTGAGTGATAGTAAATAAGCTTGATTTATAAAATTATTTTCGATGACTGTTTTTTGTGGTGTAAAAAATCAAGAAGAATTAACAAAAGTTGAGATTCTATTTCACAAACTTACTCCCACAAAACACAGAAAGGCTCTGTAGAAATGAGAAGGGCGAATTGCCACATTACGACCTCAAGAAAACGCAATATTTCGAATAATTATTCTAATCCAGATTTCACAAGCGGTTTCCATAAACACAGACTGTATACATAACATTTTCACTGTTTCGCTGGTCTTTTTGCTCATTACTTGAGAACCGCTCGTCAGATCTATATAATTTCTTCGGCAAATCAATACATATTGAGAATCGACTCGGCTGTTGATGCTGATAGCATATATCAACTTTATAGGGTCGGAAATGATTCATTCTCTGTTGTGCCATTTCAATTGCTCGGCTTTATCTAAAATTTTTTTACCTATACCAGTATAACATAATTTCAAATTAAAAACGTCGTACACGTCACATAAACCTTATTTGTACATTAATATGGTTAGCTTTATGAATTTGGAAAGCTATTGCATTTAAGCTTCATTAAAAAGGATCCTATGGATGCCCGCCTCGACTTTTTTGTATAATAATTCTATATAATACGCGGTCCATAGATAACATTTTTTCCAAAATTGTTGCTTAGAACAGCCGTATACTAAATATTTACTAATTTCATTTTTTTCTTTTTTCTGAGTATAGAATTTTGCATATAAATATTTAACATTGGGGGTTAAAAAGCGTCATATCCTCGGTGTGTAAGTTGTTGCGTTTGTTGACGACCATATAAACGAGGAATTTTCAATTCAAGTGACATTCAGTCAGAGTTGCAGCTTTCGCGCAGAAATTAACGTAAATAGCGGTTAATCAAAATTAATTTAAATATACCGGATTTCAACGATCGATCGTAATATTTCAACCCATATTAAGTGTTCTTCGTTTGTAGATACTCTTGTTGGGAAAATGCAAAGTTCTTCTTCTTCTTCTTTGTGTATGGTATTATGTGCCCAGCCATGGTATTTCTATTAAGCTTCATAGAACTATAGCGCCCCTACATCTTATAATTTGGCGCAAAACGCTAATGTGTGTTAGCTTAGGATGACCGCATCGAAAGGCTAATGACCAGCGACTGGAAAGGCTTGTTCGTATCTGTCGTATCGTGTATGTGTAGAAGCCAGTTGATTCGGGTGTTGATTATGCGTTTACAGCGTTTTACAATCGAACGAAGCCGTTCTCTAACCAAATACATACTCTCAGGGTGAGTCCGCCACGTTCCAATCTTCTGTGTATTCAAAGACCTCTGCGGCAGCGACATCGACATACCGACAGTATACGGGCTTATACTGCTCTCTTTTGGAACAACAAACAAGTGCTAAATAAGCGCGCTCAGACGTGGCTGTATGCACACAACCTGCTCAAGAGTCAATAGTGAAGTTTACCGAATCTTGGTTACAAGGGATCGTCGTCCACCTACCAGCGCTTTATAAACTCAAAGAACACTTCTGGCCTTTTTAACTGCAGCTGTTATATGAGGACCAACTTTAACTAAAAGTTTTTCATTCCGGAAATCATGAAGCGCCGACAGGGGATAGAGTGACCAACTAGCTGTTGTTCAAGGGATCACCAATGGACTCTAGTTCATGCCTGCCCCTGGTGATCATGGTAGGGTGGGGGACATGGCCGCTGAATAACACCCCAGCGCGGCCTTAACACTGTTGTGGCTCTCTAAATCAACTTCCCTTCCTTTTTCTTCTATTCTCATCGCTCGTATCCTGTTTTTATATTCTTAGACTAAATGATAGGCTTCCTTTTCTAGAATTCTCCTAAATCAACCCGTGAATATTAAGGTTAAATAAATAAGTCCTAACCATTGAGCGCGTAGCCTGCGGTAGCATTAACTTGGACCTCCCCCATAATGCCGACGAAGATTGCCGGATCCAGCACGGGTTCCGTACAGGACTACATTTTCCATCGGCTCGGTCAGGATGCAACCCTTCGTTGCATGCTACATGCAATATTGCCGTACCTTGAGGAAGATCTCTTCCACTGTTTCGGAGTGCCAGAAACGATACTTTCTGACAACGGCGTGCAATTTAAGTCGCATGTATTTAACAATTTGTTGAAAAAGTATCGAATTAATCATTCGTATACTGCGATTCACTCGTTCCAAGCCAACGCCTCTGAACGAGTAAACAGAGATGTAATTTCAGCAATTAAGGCATACGTCAATCCCAACCAATCTAACTGGGACGAAAACTTGAGCAAAATATGCTGCTCCTTGCGTTCCAGTTGGCATAGTGCTGTAAACAATAACCCTTATCGATTAGCTTTCGGTCAGCACATGGTCACCAATGGGTCAGTATATGAACTTTTGCGGGAACTAAATGTGCTGGAGGATCGTTCCGTCTGCTTCAGCAAGGACGACTCATTCGACTTAATGCGAAACAAAGCTGCGAGTGCCATGCGCAAACAGCATGCCCGCAACGAGAATGCTTACAATTTGCGAAGTTCGAGTGTATCCTTTATTGTCGGTCAAGAAGTGTTCCGAAGGAACTTTCAGCAAAGTAACTTTGTAAAGGGTTTCAACGCTAAACTGGCCCCAACATTCGTTAGAGCCAGGATCAGACGTAAATTGGGCCAAAGTTATTACGAATTAGAAGACCTGCAAGGAAAATTAGTCGGCAAATTCCACGCGAAGGATATCAAGCAATAAGCTTTTATTCTTGTTACAGTTCCAAGCGCGGATCTCCCTTGTTGTCATCCACCAAGTGCGATTTTGGTCGGGGGGACTTGTAGTGGCGCTTATACTGCAAAACGAAGCCCTAAGCCTAAAAGCGTGCAATTTAAAGACCAAACCTGAAAGTATGCAACGGAAGTTACGCCACCCGTTTTGCTTTTAGCCGTAAGCTTGTAGCAGACCTTTAATAAACATAATATATGCATTAGCCGCTACTCTTATATTCATAGCGCTGCAAATTATATTAATTTTAATATTCCGAAAATATTAGTTTTAGTATTTTTTTGGTCGTCATCGAATATCGGTTGTCGGTACTCGGCAAGTCCAGCACCCCCGCGAAAGTACTCGATTACCAATTGAAGATACACCTCTAGTTGCCACGTATTTCCGGGCAAGGCATGCTGGCTTCGCAAACCACAAGTCACATTCTTTCCAAAAAATATCTTCAAGCCGAGCAGACGTGCCAGTCGACCAAGTGAAAAATTCAATTTAACCAGAAAAATCAGATTCTTTACCTAACTGCAAAAAAGGTTCTTACGGTCAAGTGCTGCCAAAATTGCCTTTTGTGGCAGAAGATTTTGGAAAAAAAAACAAAGCCGATCTTCTTATCGACGGATTGGCATAAGGAAAATAATTATTTTTAAATTTACTGGTGGAAATTCACCTGCCATTGGTAAGCGTCACATTTTCTCCCGTAAGCTTTATGGAAGCTAATCCTCATTTTCCACCATAGTGTCCCCAAAAATTTCATAAATCGGGCTAGAGGAAAAGAGAAAAACGCCACAAGCCGCGTGGTTAAGCCACTCAGGCCGTCGCCTCAGACAGCAAACCTTTTATATGTGCCAGCCAAAGGTAACTATTATTGGGCACCCAATTGGCTGCACGCTAATTACCTTCTTCGTGGTACTCTTTCTTTAAAAAATGTAGGTCTGGCTCCTAGTTCCCAGTTGCTAGCTACAGAGCTCCAGCTCTCTATCGGCCATAACCTCCGAACCAGCTGCCAGAGTCCCAGAGCTAAACCACTCAACTAAGCTCCACCCCTCAGCAACGAACCAGCAGTGAAAAGTGTGAAGAGTTTAAACCACGTGAAAAGCCACCCATCGAATCCAGTGCAGTGAAATTAATTAAAATTAGTATATATAGTGCCCAGTGCAGACCCTGGTGCGGCTTTAGGAATCAGAGTGAACCTCTACTCACCAAGCCTATATTGTCAATAGGGCCAAAGCCAAGTGAGATTGCGATCAAAAAGAGGCATTTGTGCAAATCAGATAATTTTTTTTGTTGTGCTAAACAGGTCTAAAGCAGAGATGGGAAAGCGTCTCTGCTCAATCAATGCACACGTGTGCAGCGCTGCATCGGTGATTGCATTGTGTGCGTAGTCGCGACGCCCCATTTAAACTCTGGTCTAAAGCCTTCCGCTAATGTGAAAAAAGTCTCTGCTAAATCTCTTTCATCATTCTTTTGTGGTGTTTAATCATGATGGGTGATTGATGGTGTGGTAGTGCGAAATTTAAACTCGACCAAAACTCTTACATTGGCAAGCAACATTTTACAGCTGATCATCGGAGAAAGATCTTTCGCCGCTGGATCCAAATAAGCAGTAAGTGCCTGCCCACGGGGCTATAAACATTAATTAATTTTAGAAGAGTACGAGCCGTTGGCTAAAACGCCCTTGCTCTTGCAAAATTTGTTTTAAATTTAATTGTGTTGGTTACTCTTAAACCAATCGAAAGAGTATTTTGTGACCAAATACGGACGTCACCCTGCCACTAAGATAGTCCAATTTGCTGAACCTCAAGAGAATCCCGCACCTGCGGCCCGATTAATCTGAAAATATTAGAATCTTCACCTGCTCTCTTAAGTCGCATCTCCGGCCATAGTAAGAGCAAGCTTTGCCTCTTTAAAATCATCCACCGAGTAATGGTGTAAGCGCGCAGGCATGGACCTCCGTTAAGCCGCTGACGAAGAAGCGAAATCAAAACAAACTAAGATCTCTGCTTACAGTTACGTGCCAATGTTTAACTAAGATCAAATTACTGACCTAGCACATTGCAGCTGATCGAGCAGAGTACAGTGATACCTCGCTAAAGAATTTCGCCTTGGTTCAGTTCTAATAAATACATGCATATGCTACCTTTACTTTAATATTACTTTACCTTTCACATTGTTTCATACATTTATTTCATATTTTATATCTATATTTAAATGGCGAATTGTCATGCACACTTGAATTTACCGCTACTCTTATCTAATTTCACTTGCGCTTAGTATAGAATTTTTTTTTTGTTTTTCTTTCATTATAATGAATTTTCTGAATTAAAGATAGGCTAGCTTCAGCAAGGATAATTGCTTCACGAAAGCATCTTAGCTTTAAATAATTTTAGATTCCTTTAGAATAAATTATGCTTGACTACCAGAGAGACAATGAAGTCGAATATTAAAGTCATAATGAAGATTAATTAATTCTTTTTTTTATCCGAAAATCATGATGCGCCGCCATGGGGTGAAGTGAACGAAGCTTAAATGTTCTAGGGATCACTGATGGACAACCGTCCATATCCTGCAAGCAGTGATCAAGGTAGGGTGGGGAACATGGCCACCAGACAACACCTTAGGTGGGCCTAAACACGCTATGTCCTTCTAGGTCACCTCTCCTTTTTCTTTTCTTTTCCCTTCTTTTATTAATATCCTGTGCTACTCTCTTTGACCTCTTTTTGCCTTTCCTCCCGGACTAAATGATAGGCTTCCAGTACTTCCTAAAATACGAGAAACAACCCGTGAATTTTTAAAATTAAGTAAGCCACCGAGCTAGTATCTTGCGGTACGATTGTTGAACCTTCCCCATATTGCCGACGAAGATAGCTGGATCCAGCACGGGTTCCGCAAAGGCCTACACCCACCATCTGCTCGAAAAGGATACAACTATCCGTTGTATGCTACAGTACTTATTATTATTTATTTAATTTTACTTGGCGCCCAACTTAGGGGCCCGAATGATCCGGCAGCCCCTATCAAAACAACAAAAATATCTTCAGTCACTAACACCTGACTTAACTCATTTAGTCCTGGTATCTTTTTTCGATCCCTTTGTCCTGATTTAGTGGTTTAGAAGCTGAGGACTCAATGGTAGTTTCAGAATAACTCCATTACCTGGCTGAAGAGAAACCCTTAATCGAATGCGCATTAGCCTAGAATTGCCGGATGAGTTTTATCTTCTAATAGATTTAACGCCGCAATTTTAATTAGGTTTTGGTGATTAATCCTTTAGTTTATGCTTATCTTGTGGAGTTGTTGCTGGAAGAAGGTTTTCATGTACGAGATCTGTGACCTGCCGCTCAACAAAAAAATTTTAAAAACAAACCCCCATTAGTCAAGTGGCAAGGTGAATCAGGTAAAACAGGTTCACTGCCCCGACAACTAAATTCCCTCCCACAATCCAACTTATTTTTTCCTTACTTTAGAATGAGTGAGCTTAAACAGTTTGTTTTAAGCTCAGATCAATTCACTTCTTCTTTCTTCCGTGATTGGGACGTTTACTTACCTGAAGTAGAGGTGGCCATAAGGAACGCTCTACACACTGCCACTGGAGTGACTCCGTTTTTTGTTTCTTCGGGCAGCATATGTTCCTTAACGGTGAGAGCTACAAGCTGGCTAGGAAGCTCAAGTCAGTGTCCGACCACGAGGTAGTGCAGCTGGAGGCCAAAGATAAATTGGCCATAATCAGAGAAAGGATCAAGGAGAACTTGCATGTGGCATACGAGCGCAGTCGACAGCGATATGATCAGCGTGCCCGAATGCTGCAGCTAGCGCCAGGTCAAGAGGTGTGGAGGCGCAACTTTACCTCAAGAGCAGGATTGTGCGTGCCATAGAACAGAACGCGTACGAGCTTGAAGACCTACAAGGGAGAACGATAGGGGTGTATCACACGAAGGATCTCCGGATTTGAGGTCCATGTAATCCACAGACAACTCGTGATGGGCGCAAGCGTTTTAGTTCTCTGATCTGGGCGTGGGCAGTAACAAGTCGCGGGTGTGGCCTTCGTTGGGCGCAGCAGATAAGGTAGCTGGCTGGTCACCTGAAAAGTAGGGAAGAAATATTATTTACGTTTTTATGTTAGGGAAATGCGCACGCAGCTTGCGTTTTGTTTATTTTTGTTCTCCCAATCTGCGTGGTGGTGTTGCATTTGTATCAGAGGGCTAAGATGTTATTGATAGGAAAGGCTTATGGAGCGGCCAAATTTCTTGTAGGTGGCAACGCTGTCGAACGCATTAGCAAGGTGGCGCCCTCTGGGGAACTAATATGAAGGGGCCGTTAGGCTTATCCCAGTTGTGGATTAAGGGGGAGAGGGGAAGTGGACTTCCAATTTAAGCTCGCTCTTCTCACCGGCTGTGCAGTGGAGAGTGGTCAGAACGGCCAATGACCCTACTTAGAAACCAAAAGAAATGACTTTGAGGTAGGTCAGGCTTAGGGGACAGTGGGATTGGGACGAGTCCATATATGGAGGTGGTAGTGGGTGCCGAAAGGCAGTCACAATCAACTCGCAAAGGGACAGGCGCAAAAAAAAGAAATTTAAAAAGAACAAAAACTGAATATGTGGAAAATATTGAATTCTTATATTTATTTCGGAAAATCGTCCCTGTCGCTGAAAAAGAGAACAAAGGAAAATAAAATATAAAACAAAGTTCGATAAAAAGTGAGTGTGTGCTAATTTTGTGTCCTTGGTATAATTGCAGCGTGGCCGTGCTGCCGAATCAGACGAGGACGGCCACGGAAATTTATTTGATCACTCAAGTGCCCCAATAAGGCAGGAGTGAGGAGAGGTTCGAATGAACCCTTAAGTTTTTTACCCTATTTGGCAAGGACAACAGCGGTCACTGGAGGCCCATTTCGAAAGCAAAGAGGAAAAGTCAAACGTGAGTCCGTTCCAACGCCAGCTTTGCCGAGTAACCTAAGCTTCCTTGCGAGAAATCACCGCTGGTGAAGCCTGGAAAAAAAGTGATAAATAAATTAGATATTTAAAAAAAAGAAGATTTCATATTTTTTTGGAAACAAAGATCAACTTTGCCCTTACCATATGTATATTAAGCTAGTATCAAAGTCCTTTCACCTATTGAATGTGAGCATCGCCCCTCGAGTGCCTGAAAAAAAAAGACTAAAAGGGAGAATTAATAAAAATTTCGACAGTCCGGTGACGCATGCAAGCTAATTTGTTAATTTAAACCAGAGATGGGCGCGTAGCGACGTGCCTATGCACACGTGCATTGCACAAAATCACACGTACGCTATAAGCATTGAAAGCTATTTATGGAATACGAATGTTGTGCACGCAAATTGTGCTTGTATGCGTGTAAAAAGTGTGACGATATGTGATCATGCCCATCTCTGATTTAAACATACATAAATTCAACCCGGAAAGCCAATGGCACAAAGATAGATAAATACATATATAAGAAAATATAAATGATCCGGAAAAAAAGCTAAGAAGAAGTAAAGTGGGTCGGACGTGTCTGCATCGAGCTCCGTACTATTCACCGGTAAAAACCCACACACACAACCAAAAGCGAAGAAGCTGGTGTCATTGCGCTGGCCGGGGTGCTCCTCTAGTCATATCGCTGAAGCTGGGTCCAGATAGTCGCGCTCCGAGGGAGGATTCACCTTTTAATTATTGGCTGCCAGTGCATGTTTGGGAACACCAATTCGGCGAAAGTGAGGAAAATCTGTCGTAAACGAAGAAAGTTTCTCCACCGGGACAAATGCAACGTGAGGCAGCAAATCAGAAAACTAGTGGTGGCACACAACAGCTCATCATCGCACCGCACGTGAGTACGTAAAAGTAACGTAACGTTACGTAAGCTCAGTGAATGCACGTCAAAGCGCAACCGCAAAGCCCACTGCATCTGCAACTGTAATCAGCTGGCCTGCGCTCACGCTCTGCTCAACTCCCTTACTCTAAAACTGTAAAGTACAATATAAAAGAGGCCGTTACAATTTTCAAGCCCTGCCAGAGTAACGCAAATGACCCCCGGAAAGCCGAACATAAAGCGGAATAAAACGGATTTGTCCCCGGATAAGGAGGAAATGGGTGAAACAAATGGGCTTGCTGGTGTCTCGATAGAGCAGTTAATGCAAGTGATGCAACAAACTATGGCCGCTACACTGGATGAGAAACTCAAGCATCTGGCGACTAAAGACGACATACTAGGGCTAAATGGTCGGCTAATAGAGGTATCGTCCCAAGTAGAGGCGATAAAGGCAGAAAACACTCAGCTTAAGCTTGAACTTGAGCAAATTAGAATTGATAGACAAAATGATCAAAATGAAATAGATAGGCTGATCAGTCAGTCAAAAAGGAAAAACGTTATTTTTAGGGGCGTGCCCAAAACAAAAGAGCCCAAAGATGCCGTGAATGAAATTTGCAAAAATAAATTAGGCATAACCCAGCCAAGGATCATGACAACCAGAATACTAGCGGAACGAGAACAAAGCAGGATACTGATAAGCGAAATGGCGACAATCGAACACGCGAACGAAGTACTTAGGAATGCTAGGAAGTTAGCAGGATCAAATGTATATGTCGAAAAAGACTTGTCCGAGCAAAAACAACTTAATAAAACCCTATTGCTTCAACTTAAAAGGCATCTGCAATCGCTCAACAAAGAGGTGAAAGTCCAAGTAAAAAATGACTCAATGCGGATTGAAAATAATTGGTACCTTTGGAATAGCAAGCACGAGTTAACCTGCGGAAAAGAAAACGGATACGAATCATTGGTGAAAATATACACTACTCTTATAGCAGATAATATCTCTTATGGTAAACTCATAGAGAAAACACCCCAAAAAAACTAATAAGGAAAAGGCAACATAAAAGAAGAAAAACTAAGTCTAAGAATAATAAAGCAAAATACAACTAATAATATTACCAAGGAAAATAAAAACCTGAACGACACTTGTAAAGCTAAATTAAAAATATTATCGTATAATGTAGCCGGATTAAACAACAAGTTAATCCAGAAACAATTTTTTAACATGATAAACGAGCACGATATATTTGTTTTGTTTGAAACATTCGTCGAAAAGAGTCTGGAACTTTATATACCCTATTTCTGTGACTATAACATACAATGGCAATTGGCAACAAGAACGGCAGAAAGAGGGCGAGCAAGTGGGGGAATATTATACGGCGTCAAGAAGAACCTAAAACATTTTTTGTATGCTTATAACAGTGGAACGAGCAACGGTTATAGACCTTCACTCTTAGATGAATAGCTTTATATTATACCGTGTTACCTGAACTGCAATAACTGGTTAGCAGATTATGAAAGACTATACAACCTCTTGATCGAGTCGTCCTTAAGCAATATAATGATACTAGGAGATCTAAATGCACAAACAGGAAATAAGCAGGCTGAGATTACTGAACCCACAATACATGAGAAATTGGCAAACGCTCCAAGAAAAGCAAAAGACTCAGTAATAGACAGGAAGGGGAAAAAATTGATAGAACTGGGTGAGGACTTTCGCTTCACAATCATTAACGGTACAATCAATAGCGATCAAGAAGGAGACTATACTTTTCTCCGTGGCAAGGCAACGTCTGCAATCGACTATTGCATGATTCAAGGAAAGTGGCACAATTATATACAGGACATGCAAATCAAAACGGAAAACTTCTCCGATCATATGCCCCTAATTGTAAAGGTAGAGCTTTTGGTTGACAAGAACTTTTCAGAAAAACGTAGTCAACTAATACCCAAGCTGAGATGGATTAAAGGGCGTGCGCAGGACTATGCCGAGAGATTGGATCAAGAGCTGACAAAGCGGGCAGTAACTCAGGAACACATGGAACTAGACGATCTTATTGGAAGTATTACATCAGCTGGAAAATTTATGCAAAGGTCAATAACACAAAACTGGAAGCAGCCTTGGTTTGATATAGAGTGTAAGGAAGCCAGGGAAGATTCACAAAAAGCGCTCAAAAAGGCTACGAAATTAAGTACGGCAGAAGACAAATGGATCTATCAGCATGCGAACGCTCTCTATAAGAACATATGCAAAGAAAAACAGAAGTGCTACTTCAAAAGGATGGAGTGGGAAAATGGAAAAGTCAAGGACGGAAAATCTTTTTGGAACCTAGTGAGGAAGCTTAATGGAGACACGGGGAGAAGAAATATTGAAGTCGAAGCTGCGGAATTGGCGCAATATTTCCAGAGCCTTCTATATGAAAATTGTCAAACCACCACAATGATACTAGAAATGCCAAACAATGTAGTGGAAGAACTTGATTGTGAATTTACTACCCAAGAGATCTGCTGTGCTCTCAATAAAAGTAAGCCTAATAAAGCGCCGGGTACAGACCGCGAACCTGCTGAGTTTTTGATTAACCCAACCCCAAAATTCATACAGTATCTCAAAGGCGCTTTTAACAGAATCTTTGATTCTGCCAACGTACCGAGTTGCTTCCGAACTAGCATTCTGTTTCCAATTTTTAAGAAAGGCAACCCAAAATTAGCACAGAATTACAGAGGAATTTCATTCTTAAACGCAACGATGAAAATTTTTTCTTCAGTGTTACTTGCCCGTCTGACAAGCTTTATGGGTCGAAATCAAGCGCTAAGCGAAAATCAAATGGGCTTTAGAGAAGGATACTCGACTGTGGATAACATTTTTGTATTGACGTCACTTGCAACAGAGTACCGGCAGAACAAAAAAAGATGTACATGTTTTTTATAGATTTTCGAGCAGCATTCGATACAATAAAAAGAGAACAACTTCTTTATAAGTTGAGAAACAAGGGTATATCGGCAAAAATGATCAAAATCTTGAGAGGTCTGTAAAGTGGCAACACGACTACGGTATGGGATGGATACGCATTATCGGAAGAATTCGCGACGAATCAAGGTGTTAAGCAGGGTTGCCTACTCAGCCCGCTGCTCTTTGCCCTCTTTGTAGACGACATTGCTGAGGTCCTCCCAGGAGGAGTCAAAATGGGTGGACACACCTTTAAAGTCCTAATGTATGCTGATGACATGGTCATGCTGGCAGAAAGTCCCACGCAATTGCAAAACATGATAAATGCCACACAGGAATATTGCAACACTTGGAACTTAAAGATTAACAGAAGATCGAGAAGTCCAAGGTACTGGTGGTACGTGATAACAGAGGGAGACAAGCGAGCAACGAATCATGGACCCTATACGAATCACCGCTGGAAATCGTAAAGTCTTTCAAATACATAGGAGTGGCTGAACTAAAGCTGAAAGACACGCGAGCAGCGATAGGAAGCACATGGAATACTCTTCTAAGCCGGAAAAATGTCAATCCCAGCACCAAATACAGAATGTACCAGGTGACTGCCAAGGCGATTACGTGCTACTCATCACAAGTAAAGTGGGCGATGTTTTCCGCATTCGAAATAATGACGAACTGTATGAGCTCTATGGGGACACCTGTCTGGTCAAGCGCATGAAGCAACAGCGGCTGCGCTGGTTAGGACATGTCACCAGGATGGACGAAGAAGCTCCAGTAAGGAAAGCTTATTATTCGAAGGCGGCTGACTACGGAGGAAGAGGCAGGCGGGGGAGACCTCGACTTAGATGGGATGACCAGGTTCGGGCAGACCTTGCCAAGCTTGGTGTGACCAACTGGTCCCAGCTCGCACGGAGCAGAAGCGACTGGCGGACATTAATCGCAGCGGCCGAGACCGTCGAACGGTTGTGATGCATGCATCGGGCCAATCAAGAAGAAGAAGAAGATGACATCACAAGTATGGGGATGTTTTCAATATGAAGACGTTGAACGCAGTCTAAGGTTTTTTATTAAAAGGATTTTCCAGCTACCGCAAAACACTCCAAACTACGCGATTCATTTAGAAACTGGTTTGCCGCCCTTATTCAACTACACTCTGCAACTTCATTTTAGTTACTTTAAAAAAATATTCGACATGCCTGCACCTGCTTGCTTTCCCAGTCGCAACAGTTTAGCCAGTGGATAAGTTTGGCACAGGAGTTCGGGACTGCGATGACTCTTGAAAATCCCAATCAGTGGGAAGTACAACAAAACAGGCTAATACGTAGTATAGAATCCACGATGCGGCAAAGATGGGAAACTGAAGCGAGACAGAGCGTTACGAGAAACACTTACTCAAAGTTAAGATACAACATGGCTGAAAATAATTACTTTCAAGACGCTATTGGACCAAACATGATTTCGTATATTTTAAAGGCTCGAGTGAAAATGCTGCAGCTGAACTCCAGACCGCATCATCAAGCCGAAGACAGTCTTTGCACATTGTGCAATTTGAGAGAACGGGAAGACATTCGGCACTTTCTGGGAAGATGCCCGATGCTGCAGAAACTGAGGATCGCCTACATGGGAAAACCAAGACTGACTGAGGAGGAATGCCATACGGTGCTAAACGGAAGGAACTGGTTGAATTTGGCTTTATACATAAGAGACGCGCTTAGATATATAGGGACCAAATTATATGCGAGTATTTATAAATGAAATTCTCGTAGGTAAAATCTGCTATCTTTTTTATCTTTTCTATGTTGCCTTTAGGATATAAATATAAATAAATGTTATGTAATTGTATGTACTATTAATATTAAGAGTAAACGAAAATATGTCATTACAAAAGAAGCAAAACGGCTTTAGGCTAAATGATCCTCTCCCTTTGCTTAACAGAAGCTAATTGCTATATATATATATATATACTAGCAAATAACCCGACGCGCTTCGCTGCGCCTTCAACAGTATAGTTCCAAACAATATAAGATATAATAATACCCCGTAGAACACAGAAATCGAACTTTGCTGATTGGTTTTCCCCCCACCTCCCCCCCCCCCCCCCCCACACCCCCCCCCCCCCCCCCCCCCATTTCCCACCCACCTCCCCCAGTTTCCACTCACTTCCCGCCCACTTCCCACCTACATCCCGCCCACATCCCACCCACTTCCCGCCCACATCCCACCCACTTCCCATCTGCACACCCCTCCCACATCCCACCTACTTCCCATCTGCACAGCCCTCCCACATCCCACCCACTTCCCACCACTTTTCACCCACTTTACAACCACTTACCACCCACTTTTTAGCCACTTCCAAATTAACCAACCACCCACATCCCACTCACATCCCACCCACATCCCATTCACTTCCCAGTGGGCATCCCGGCGTTTTATCCAACATCGGAAAATGAAAACACAAATGAATTCTCATTTTGACCTTACAAACCGAGTTTCAAGTCAATCGGATGCAAAATAGTTATTTTGCTAGCAGAATTTTCCGGGTATTTTCACGCCTGGGAGCGGATTTTCCGACATTGAAAAATCACATTTTGAATTATTTCGTATTCTGTCCTTACAAACCGAGTTTCAAGAAATAAAAATAGTTTTTTTCATGCAGAAATTTTCCGGGAATTTTCCGACCGTTGGGTCAAATTTTCCAACATCGAAAAATTACATTTCAAACTATTTTGAATTCTATCCTTACAAACCGATTTTGAAGCCAATCGGGTGAAAAATAGTTTTTTTCATGCAGAATCTTCCGGGATTTTTCCGACCGCCAGGTTAAATTTTCCAACTTCGAAAAATCTCATCTCAAACTATTTCGTATTATATCCTTACAAACCGAGTTTGAAGCCAATCGGATGAAAAATAATTTTTTGCATGCAGAATTTTCCGACCATTTTCCTCGTGGGCGGTTTTTCCAAAATCGGGGAAACACGTGTCGAATTATTTCGCGTACTTTGCATACAAACCAAGTTTCAAGTCCTTCGGATTAAAAATAACATTTTTCCCATACAAACTTTTCCGACGCTTTTCCGACTTTTCCGGGTGGAATTTTCCAAAACCCCGTCTTAGTACTCACTTTCACCACCAACAGAAACTCCTGTCCAAATTTCAACTATCTATCTCTTACCGTTTAGGCTGTGCGATGATTGCCAATCAGTCAGTCAGTCAGGACACTCTCTTTTATATTTATAGAGATATGTTTATCTATTTTTGTTGGTCCTCGCATTGAGCTAAAGTGCATGTTTCGCCGGAACGAGACATAGTCTTAGTGGGCAGCGAGCCGCGATAGCCAATGGGGGCATAATTTGTAAAAAAAAAATCCTTCTGTACAAATACTTTCGTTGAAATTCTATAAAAGGAAGAAATGAATCATGTTAGTTGTTAAGATTATTTATAATACATTGTGAACTTGAGAAAAATCACCGTGATGTGTTGCTGAGTTTTCGCAAAAGGGGGGGGGGATCCACTTCGACCGCTATGGACTAGGCTAATCCGGATCGAGTAGGCCAGCACAAGGGCAGCTGGAGGATGAGTCCGCTGCAGGAAGGGTGGGTGCGCCAGGATTCCGGGCTGGGATCCTATTCTGGAACGTTGGGACCTTTTTAGTATGTTTTTTTATTTAAGCAGGTCCGTAACATCCGTCTCCCTCTAACCAACTTGTTTTCCTATGTCGACAAATACTTTGACTAATTGACTAAAACATGAATGTTCTCAAAATGGTGTCAACAACACTCAATAAAGAGAGGATTTTAAAGTGTGCTTCTATGTTGGATTTTTTTTTGTTGCGACAAGTGATCATTTGTCAAAGTTGTGTGTGGAGTAGTTTTTAGCTTGCTAAGCTGCTGCAAATATAAAATTAGGCAGAACGAAGTGCAGGTACATTATTAAAAATGTACTTGCAATGGATTTCATGGACGACTTACGCACCGACATCAGATTCGCTGCTTTTGTTGGACGAGTCCATTAACATTAGTGTGACAAAAATTCTTGGTAAGCTTTTTGTAGATAAAAATATAAAATTCTTAAAATGCATAAATATGACGTAATTGTTTACGATCCAGAAATCATGTTCCGTTTTAATAAAAGAATTTTCCTTTGTTTTCTAAAAATACATTTCCAAAAAAAAGGTATCGTGAAAACGAACAATTGCCCAAAATCAGCTGCAGCACCAATAACGGGGCGTATTAGTAGTTATAAGTTAAGCCTGCTTAGTCTTTGATTTAGACTTTAAATATGTTCGATGGTCCCGTTCGATAGAATGGAAATTCACATATATATGTTGAAAACGAAAATTTTAATGTTTTAGCAATTTTTTTTTGGCAATTTTCTTATAATTTTTAGCAATTTTTAGCAACTTTTTTCCCAAATCTAGCAATTTTTGCTTCAGAGATTCTGGCAGCACTGATGACAAGCCTCGGCGCGTGTAAGAGGAGACGGGAAGATGAGAGTGTGGTTGGCGTACATGAAGGAGAGTGAGGCTGGAAGACGCCAACGTGAGCGCCAGTCGGGACAACGGCAAGAACCGAAAAAAATGCGGGACAGTCAGTTTGAGATCGAGCAAGAACACGCTGGCGTTGAGACCGATTTTTAAATAAAGTGGCCAAGTGGAAAAATTCTCGAGAGTGTTGACAACTATTTTGGGGCTTTTCAGGGACGTTACGGGAGGCAAGGTGAGTTTGGTGAAACGAAAAGCGAGTACGGAGTGCCCCGAGTAATAATCACGTGTTCGGACCCCCCTTTTAAGAAACCATAGGCTAGTTAGGAAACGCGTTGGGAATTAACCACGTGATCTGACCTATCCTCGCAAGACTTTAGGCCCTTAGAGAGGCACGTTGGGCACTAACCACGTGTTCTGACCCACCCTTGGAAACCTCTAGGCTAGTTAAGAGACACGTTGGGTACTAACCGCGTGGTCTGTCACCCTCCCGAGAAACTGCAGGACCTTAGTAAGACACCTAAGGCATTAACTACGTGATCTGTCCCATCCCTGGGAACTTTTAGGTCATTAGTAAGGCACGCGAGGTACTAACCACGTGTTCTTGACCCACCCTTGAAGACCTCGAGGTCAGGCGACAGTCACATTGGGTACTAACCGCGTGGTATGTCTTACCCCTGAGTGATCGTAGGTTTTCATCAAGGCAAGTCAGGCGTTATCTGAGTAGCTTGTCCTATTCTTAAGCGTCTTTAGGACCCCGTAGGACACGAAGGGCATTAACTGCGTGACTTGACCCACCCCACATGAGAGTGTTTAGGCCCCTCAAAATACACGGAGTTTAAAATCGTTTGCTCTGCCCCATCTCAGAGCACCATCAAACAGTCGCAGGTCAGGTCCCATTCTCAATCCCGTCTGAGTTGGGAATGAGTCGTCCGGCATATCACAGCGTGGGGCCATCTAGTTCGAGAGCTTTAAATAGCGTAACACACATTTTCGCCAAGCCGCTACGGATCGGAGTCAGGCATGTCGGGTACTAACCACGTGATCGATATCCCTTTAGATCCTAATCGGGCGGTGAGACTGTGTAGGGTATTAACCACACAGCCCATCAGCCTACCTTTAGCTTGAACTATCCACGATCCTAGGGTATATCTTGGAGGTATAAAAATCGATGGTAGAGATCTCTCAGAAATTTTAAAAGTTATAATGCGTTTTTAAAAAAATTTATGAAAAATTTACGAACAAATTTACGAAAAAATTTAATATATGCTACCTAAACAAGCAAATGAAAAGCCAAAACTCATGGTTTATGCTCATAAAAGTTATTGTTATTGAGATTCCATCTCTACTAAAATTCTTGACGTCGTCACAATGGTTCAGTCCATAAGCTTTCAGAAAATTCCGGTGCACCCGTGAAAAAAAAATTTTTTTGGGACACCCTAATGCCAACGAAAAGTTTCTTCTATGAATAATGCCAGTCAATCAAAAGGCAGACCACCCCCAGACCTCGAAATCAACAGCCAGACAACAATTTGCCACTGGAGAATTTTGAATCGATCGTCAATTGGCTAAGCCAGTAGTTGGTTTTGGCGGTTCCATAAGAGGGTAAAAACATTTACCTGGGATGAATTTTGCTTAGCTTTGCGTGAACAATATTGTGAGAGTCGGTCTGTTACCGAGTTGCTCGAACAGATACGCTCTCGCAAACAAAAACCCGGAGAGTCATTCGATTATTTCTACGAAGCCGTTTGTAAGCATATGGATAAATTGTCTGTTAGCTCTGCTGAGGAGGAATTAGTTGAAATGATTCAACGAAATCAGCTTACAGTAATGAAAGATAGATTGCTGTTTGAAAAGGTTTCGTCCATATCTGAATTACGTCGCCTCGTACAGAAACGAGAAAATTTTCTCCAAGAACTAGGTAGAGTACGCACAACGACACCAAAAGCGAAAGATTCAGGTGCATATCGCGTATACGCTCTTTATGAGGGGCAAAATGAGGAAAACCAGATCAGTGATGGAGAACTGGAAGTTGCAGCAGTCAGTCGAATAGGTCCTTCGAAGATAAATTGTTGGAATTGTGAATCTCCCGGACACATGTGGGAAGATTGCTTGGCAGAAAGACGCATCTTCTGTTGTGGTTGTGGAGCTCCTCAAATTTATAAACCGAATTGTCCCATCTGTAAGCGAAAATCGGAAAACCGACAAGCGGGAAAACCGACAAGCGGGGTCTTCCAACCAAGGGAGGATGCCCCAAAAGTAGAAATTAACCCGAGTTTAGCCAGTAAAGGTAAAATTGGCAATACAGCCCCTCAAAGGGGCCAAGCCAAGCTTCTCACAATCTCTTGGCGTGTGTGCCTTAAATTTTTCGCACAAGAGAAAGGGACCTACAGTTTAACGCCGAATCCGAACGGCAAAGTTTGAGAATTTGCTTTTTCATGGCTAGAGTACTTCACAGCTGGCGCCACTAGCTGGTGAAGGTGACCGGATGTGTAAAAGCTAATTTCTAAAGAAAGAAAAAAAACTTTTTTTATTTGATGTTCAGAGGCGGGATCGAACCCACGACCTCCCGCCCAGCAGTCCAGCACACTAACCGCTGGGCCACACGCGGCTAGTAAAGTCGTTAAAATTCTAGGTCGTAATGTCAATGAAGACAATAAAAATGAAGTAAATATGAATTTTCTACCGTACCATGAGAGGTTAAGAAACTATTATTTAGTTAGAGATAGAATCTTTTCAGGCCACATGAGGAAGAGCCGACGTAATACTATTCGCATGCAAAAATATAAGGTTGTCAAAAAAGTCTAGCGGTATTTCCGCAATCTTGTCTATGCAAGCGCGTAGTTCTAGTTGTATTCGTCGCATCGGTTCACGCTAGAGCTTTTTGGAAAGCTCTTTTCACGCGCTAACACATGTTTGATTTATTGTTGTTTGTTTTTAGTCGTTCGTGAGTTATAGCGTCGCAAACATGGAGCAAAATAAAGAGAAAATACGGCATATTTTACAGTACTACTACGATAAAGGCAAAAATGCATCTCATGCTGCCAATAAAATTTGTGCAGTTTATGGACCCGATACAGTTTCCATTTCCACCGCACAACGATGGTTTCAACGTTTTCGTTCTGGTGCAGAGGTGATCGAAGATGCGCCACGGTCCGGAAGGCCTGTCGTCGAAAATTGCGATAAAATCGCTGAATTGATCGAAGGAGACCGGCATAGTAGCAGCGTAGCATCGGCCAAGAGCTGGGCATGAGTCATCAAACCGTTATAAACCATTTGAAGAAGCTTGGATTCAAAAAGAAGCTCGATGTATGGGTGCCACACGACTTGACGCAAAAAAACATTTTTGCCCGTATGGATGCATGCGAATCGCTTCTGAATCGCAACAAAATCGACCCGTTTTTGAAGCGGATGGTGACTGGCGATGAAAAGTGGGTCACTTACGACAACGTGAAGCGCAAACGGTCGTGGTCGAAAAGCGGTGAAGCTGCCCAGACGGTGGCCAAGCCTGGATTGACGGCCAGGAAGGTTCTTCTGTGTGTTTGGTGGGATTGGCAGGGAATCATCCACTATGAGCTGCTCCCCTATGGCCAAACGCTCAATTCGGACCTGTACTGCCAACAACTGGACCGCTTGAATGCAGCACTCAAGCAGAAGAGGCCATCTTAGATCAACAGAGGCCGAATTGTCTTCCATCAGGACAACGCCAGGCCACACACATCTTTGGTGACGCGCCAGAAGCTCCGGGAGCTCGGATGGGAGGTTCTTTTGCATCCACCGTATAGTCCGGATCTCGCACCAAGTGATTACCACCTATTTCTGTCCATGGCGAACGAGCTTGGTAGTCGGAAGTTGGCCACAAGAGAGTCCTGTGAAAATTGGCTCTCCGAGTTTTTTGCCAATAGGGAAGCGAGCTTCTATAAGAGGGGCATTATGAAGTTGGCATCTCGTTGGGAACTCGTCATCGAACAAAACGACGCATATATGACTTAAATCGCATTATTATAACCAATTTTATGAACAATTGCAAATTCAATAAAAATACCGCAAGACTTTTTTGACAATTTCGGTGTGCTTAAATTAAAGAAACATCTTGTCGTGTCTACTATTTTTCAACATAATATAGATAGACGTAGTAATGCTAGTGTTTCGTTCCTGAATTTTTCCGAATTAGGACTGCTCGATACTGGAGCAAATGTCAATTGTATCGGGTCAACATTAGCTCAAGAAAATTTTTCAGAATTTTCAAATTTTAAACCTATTGTGTCACAAGTACGCACAGCTGATGCCAAGCCACATCAGGTACTCGGAATTCTTCGAGTGCAAATAAAGTACCAAGATCAAGAGAAGGAAATCGACCTTTACGTGATTCCTTCTATCGCACAAATACTGATTTTAGGTATAGATTTCTGGCACCTTTTTGCATTAGCTCCCGGAATAATTAGCTAAGTATCTAATTCTGACGATAAAGATGAGCAAGCATTAGATCAATATCCTTTGTCCGACAGTCAGCTAAGACAGCTGGATATTGTAAAGGAATTGTTTCTAAATTTTGAGAAACAAGGGTTAGGACGTACGGCTTTAATTAAGCATCACATCGATATCGGAGATGCGAAGCCCGTAAAACAACGGCATTACCCAGTTAGTCCGGCAGTAGAATGAACGAGAAGCTAATGTATTCTGAAATCAATCGAATGTTGAGTTTAGGTGTGATTGAGCCCTCGCAAAGTGCGTGGAGTTCACCTATGCGATAAGTCGTAAAACCCAATAAAGTTCGCTTATGCTTAGACGCGAGGACAGTCAATGAATCCACGAAGAAAGATGCGTACCCGTTGCCAAGCATCGACGGCATAATCGCTCGTCTTCCAAAAGCAAATTTGATTTCCAAATTGGATCTCAAAGATGCCTACTGGCAGATTGAGCTAACAAAAGAGGCGAAGCCATTGACGGTTTTCACAGTGCCAGGTCGATCCCTCTTTCAATTTACTGTTATGCCTTTTGGGCTCTGTAATGCGCCGTCAACAATGTGCCGCCTCATGGATGAGTTAATTCCACCAGACTTGCGCCATTGCGTCTTTGGCTATTTAGACGATTTATGCATTGTATCCGAAGATTTCGAATCACATCTTTCGGTGTTAATCCGGATAGCCGATCAATTTCGAAAGGCTAATCTCACTTTAAACGTGGCGAAGAGCCAATTCTGCGTCACAAAAAAACTTTGGATATGTATTCGGAAGCGGATAGCTACTGACCCGAAAAAGATTTCCTGCGTTTTGAATTGGCCACACCAAAGAACATAAAGCAAGTAAGAGGCTTTCTCGGGGTGTGTACTTGGAACAGACGCTTTATTAAAAGCTTTGCAGAAGTCACGTACCCAATTACGGAAGTTCTATCGACTAAGGAGAGGTTTAATTGGTCCCCAGCAGCTCAATCTGCTATGGTGAACTTGAAAACCCTTCTTACATCGGCTCCTGTACTTCAGAATCCCGATTTGGATCGTAAATTTTTCTTATAGCCTATTTCCACTGAACAAATGAAGCTTCATTTCATGAAATGAAGAAAATGATATCATTTCTTCGGCATAGTCGTTTGGAAACGACACATCTCCGCGCGGAGATATGACGCTTTAAAACGACATAACTCCGCGCGGAGATATGTCGTTTGGAAATCGGCGGAGATATGTCGTTTTAAAACGACATATCTCCGCTGTGATCAATGGCGCAGTTATGACGTTTGAAAGCGACATATTTCCGTGCGGAGATATGTCGTTTCCGAACGACATAACTCCGCGCGGAGATATGTCGTTTGCAACATGGCGGAGATATGTCGTCTTGAAACGACATATTTCCGTGTGGAAATATATCGTTTGAAACGCGGCGGAGATATGACGTCTTAAAACGACATAACTCCGCGCGGAGATATGTCGTTTGTAACACGGCGGAGGTATGTCGTTTCAAAACGACATATCTCCGCCAGCAAAATGTACTGGGCGGAGATATGTCGTCGGAGATACACTGCCATGCACTTGAATAGGGACAAGCATTTTAAAACGAATATACAATTATCAGGCATGTTCTCAATTCCACTTCCACGGCAACCTTTCGAAAGTGGAATTGATTCATGTTCTCGCAACACCAAAACGAACAAGTTTTTCGTTTTGAAAAGTAATACTTGTTAGTCGGTGGAATGAAAAGTAATTGCCAAATTACGTACGCTTTCAGTTGCTAGATGTACATAAAGTAAATTTTTCTTAATTCTGTGATCAATTTAGAAATTGTTAGTGAAATTTAATTGGCATTCTAGTCTTTAATTGATTTATAAAGACTTTTTTTTGTTTAATGTGTCCAGATTTTGACTGTGCAAACAAAAACGAATAGTGAAACATAAAAGTCAGCCTCTCTCATTTCCGACTGTTCCATTTTCAATCGTTTCGCTTGGAATTCTGGTTTCTCTCTTCTCTCTCTAGTTCCATTTTCGCTTGTTCCAGTGGAATACAAAAAGTAAAAGGAGAGCCATTTCATTCGAAATTCAGAACACAAAAACAAAACCGAAGCGGAATTGCGTTCGATTTACTTTTCAAAAAGAAGTGGAATTGAGAACATGCCTGTATTTGACTGAAAGAATCAAATGAAATCATTTGAAAGATTAACATACAAATCAGTAGCTAAGTACCAAAATTTAAATTTGCATGCAAATCGGCCTTACTTTGCAGATCGATATCGAACTTATATCTTATATAAAAATTAATAAAGTATAAACAACAGTTTACAGATACAACTGAGTAATATAACTTGACATTTACAAATTTTTGAAAAATAATCCGTTTCTTTCAAATAAGCCATTTTCTGTATTTTTATGTCCATTTTACAGTTAATCCATTAGAGATATGGAATTTCTAAAGCCAGATTCGAGTTTAGCGTGAAAAACTTAACAAGAAACAGTGAATTTTTTACCATTTTAGGCTCTGTGCTAAGAATAAACTAATTTTGAGATTCTGTCAAAATACTTTTGTCCACTTCCATTTGCATTTTTTGATTTATATATTCGAGCCTTAAGGCCTTTACTCAGATGAGATAAATTTTTAGTTTGGTACGATATTTCACATGAATAATGTAATCTTTCTTTAAATTTGGTTTTTAGACCTGTTACTCGTAGAGTAAAAAAAGTATACTTAAGTAGTGCAAATGTATGTAACAGGCAGAAGGAATCATTTCCGATCAAAAAATGCTTAATAATTCCTATAAGTGGTCGTTTGAATGTGAATATGCAATACAAGAGTCCGCTGATGAGAAGATGTGGTTATCTTCGAAACAGCGATCGTTGTACGGACATACCAATTGCTATTCCAAGTTGTTGTAATTAATCTCTATTTGTGTTGATTACATTGAATTGTAACTCTCCACCGACCTCAAGCCAGCCAGATATAAAATGTTTGACAAAAAACAGGTCGCAAAAACCCATATAAATTCCTATAATCTTTAAAATATTGAGTTCAAATTTTAAACTTTAATTTATATTCGCAATATCTACAATCCAAGATCAGATATCACAGTGCAACAGTCAAAAAAACTACCAAACTACACTATGCGGAATCGATAGAGCTACCCGAACTGGGTCACCCTATCAGCGTTTGGCTAGATTGGTAGCACTTTTCTTTTTGTGGGCCCACAAACTTTTGGAAATTGGGTGTGACAACAAAAAAAGGTGTCATTTGTTTTGGGCAAACAGATCATTCAGTTTTGGTGATAACTGCAAACTGTTCTCAGCAAAGTTGTAGCTGACAGTCCGCAGAATAAATTTGTTTTACAAAGGTTTTTAAAAATCTAGTGTTTTCCGGGAGTATTTCTTCAAAAACTTTTATTCAAAAACGTATTTTTTTGACTTTTTTGAGTATAACATTGAAAAAATCAGAAATTTTCGCATACTTTCTTTGGCAAAAGTGAAGCTTTTCAGATACCAAACAACTTTTCTGAACAAGGTTTTTCAATTTGAACACTTCTACATCCCTTAAAAGGCCCCAAATGTGTCATATCATAACTTGTTAATAAATGTATTAGCTTGTTAAAATATTTTATACAGTTTTAATTTGGTAACATCTTTGCTGATAAATTATGTCGCCTCCGCGCGGCGATATGTAGTCTATGAAGCGGCGGAGATATGACGCTTCAAAACGACATACCTCCGCGCTGAGATATGTCGTTTGCAACGCGGCGGAGATATGTCGTTTAAAACGCGGCGGAGATATGTCGTTTTGAAACGTCATATCTCCGCCGTGATATGGGGCGGAGATATGTCGTTTTGAAACGACATTCCTCAGCGCGGAGATATGACGTTTTAAAACGACAAACCTCCGCGCGGAGATATGTCGTTTGTAACACGGCGAAGATATGACGTTCTAAAACGTCATAGCTCCGCCATTGATCGTTTCCAAACGACATAACTACGCGCGGAGATATGTCGTTTGGAAAACGGCGGAGATATGTCGTCGGAGCTATGTCGTTACCCCCATTTCTTCCATACGAATTGTCACTTCATTTTGCCTTTCATTTCTATCATTTCTCGAAAATGATGACAATTGCCCCGAAAAAAAAAGTAAAGAGTAGGCGTAATTTTGCTTAAAATATAAATAGGTAAAAATAAGTTGTGTATTTAACTTTCTGCTGATAGTTTAGGGCGATGGCAATGCGTTCGCCACGAGGAATTGCTGTCCTGAGGGGTATGTCTTTTTTTTTTTTGCTAAATATTCCAAAAAGTCCACGTAAGTTTGAAAATGACGCCTGTTATTTAAAACAAACAAAGCAGATGTTTTTGTCAAAGTGTCAAAATGATGACAATTTGTCAATGGAAACGGCTTCATTTTTATACACTTGAAAAGTGTATTATAATTTTGCCTAGAAGTTTGCAACGCATAGAAGGAATCATCTCCGACCACATAAAGTATATATATTCTTGATCAGCATGACGAGCTGAGTCGATTAAGCTTTGTCCGTCCGTCTGTCCGTCCGTCCGTCTGTCCGTCTGTTTCTACGCGAACTAGTCCCTCAGTTTTGGAGCTATCGAGCTGAAACTTTGCACAGAGTCTTCTTTTTACTGCACGCTGCTAATATGTCGGAACCGAACGGATCGGATAACTACTTCTTGTAGCTGCCATACAAATGTTCGTTCGGAAAATGGGTTTTAGTGAGAAAACTGGTTTGTTCTCAATATTATCGCTCTCAAACACGGTCGTCATGGGTAATATGTAATGTTTTTAAGCTGATCTGCGAAGTTTGGTCGAAGTCGCTAACCGTTGAGACAAGCTATTTCAAGTGTATTAAAACTTCGGTACTGACGAAGTTAGCTTTGCCTTTCTCGTTAGAAATGAAAATGATAAGAAATGAAGCCAGTGGAAATAGGCTATTACACTGTGATGCCAGTGACTATGGCATTGGAGCTGTGCTCGTGCGGTTGTCAGACAGTAAAGAAGAAAGGCCCATAGCTTTTTTGTCGAAAAAGTTATCGAAATCACAGAGGAACTATAGCGTTACAGAACGTGAATGCCTATATGGTCGTAATATTGGCAATCAGTGGCGTAGATAGGGGGGGGATTAAGATGATCAATCACCCCCCATTGAGTTTACAAATCGGAATTACAGAGGACGAAATAAATAAATAAATAATTTCTGAAATTCATCACCCCCCATTGCAAAAAGCTATCTACGCCACTGTTGGCAATCGAAAAGTTCCGCTGTTATTTGGAATTACAGCCCTTTGAAGTTGTGGCAGATCATTCTGGCCTACTCTGGCTGATGAGACAGCAGAATGTATCTGGTCGGCTTGATCTTTCGATTACAGGCTTTTAAGTTGAGCATTTCCCATCGCTAGGGAAAGGACCATATTGTGCCTGATGCTTTGTCTCGGATTTCCGAAGAAGAGGTAGAGGGCGTAGAACTTTAGGGCCAGAGATTGATTTAGACTCGCCAGCGTTTCTCGATCACGAGTACGTGGAATTAAAATCAAGAGTCGAGGCGACAAATTTCCAAATTTGAGTGTTTCAGAAAAATTTCTTTATATACGATCAGAGCATCCTTCAGGAAACGACGCTCAGGACTCTGACCGCTGGAAACTGTGGGTGCCGGAAAAATTGCGAGAAAATGCAATCCGCCAAGCGCATGATAGTATTGTATCCGCGCATGGAGGGATGCAAAAAACCATTGAAAGGCTGAGAAGACACTTATTTTGGCCAGGATTGTCAAAAGAGGTGCGAGATACGTTCTTACATGTGATGTGTGTCGAGAAACGAAGACCCCTAATAAAACGTTGCGCCATCCCATGGGTGAGCAAAGTGTATCAATTGTACACCGTTCCAAGGGCTCTACATTGATCTTTTGGGTTCGAATCCGCGCAGCAAGAAGGGTCTAATCGGACTATTGATTGTCCTTGACCATTTTAGTAGTTATCATTGGCTGTGCCCACTAAAAAAATACACCACGTCCTTGATCAATGAGTTTTTGATTCAGAAAACTTTGCAGAGTTTAGAGTTCCGGAGACAATTATTAGCGACAATGGCTCGCAGTTCAAGTCCAATGAATTCGATGCCTTGTTGACCAAATTCGGAATTCGGCTTATTTTTACAGCCCTTTATTTTCCCCAAAGTAACGCTGCAGAGAGAGTAAATCGCTCACTATTGGCAGCCATTCGCTCATATCTCCGAGCTGGCCAAACTGAATGGGATCAGCATTTACCCAGTATATCGTCAGCGTTGCGCTTATCATTGCATCAATCGATTGGTTGCTCCCATTACAAGGCGTTGTTCGGAGTTAATATGATTAACCATGGCGATGACTATAAACTTGTAAGGAAAATATCCTTGCTGGAAGAGTCTCCCATGTTGACTAGAGCTGATCAACTAGCATTGTTGAGGCTGGACTTACAGGAAAATAGTAGAGATACGTACGAACGGAATGCGCGAAAATACAATCTGATATCGAATCTAGTGTCGTTCAAAATTGGCCAAGAAATTTTTAAACGCATTTTCTATTTGAGTAATTTTAGCCAAAATTTCAACAAGAAGTTGGGACCGCGTAAAGAAAACGCTAGGAAACGCATTTTATTTGTTAGAGACCTTACAGGAAAGAGAGATCGGTGCTTTCCACGCGAAGGACATTAAAAGCTGAGTTCAGCTAATCGTGATTATCAGATTATCTGTGGTTGTAATGGTCACATATAACTAGAACTGAAAAAATCGCCGATTTCTTATCTCCTACATAGAACAATATGTCACATAAACTGACAAATAGCAGAGCAAATTGTGAGCTTATCTAACATATAGCAGCTATCTGAATGAAGAGAAATCGGCCCTAAGTGTTTTACTGCTACTTTTAGTTATTTTTTTAATTCTCTGTTTTTGCTTAAAATTTAAATCAATTTTGAATTTAAATTTCTGCTTTTTTTAGGGCGGGTTTATCCAAGACACAAACCTAGTTGCGAGGAGCTTACAGATCGTAATCGATCAAAGTGACAGATGTCAAACTGTTTGCGTTTCGCTAATTTGACGCTTCCCTTAAGCTTCATTTCCTCTGCTCAGTCTGTCCGTTTCGAAATGTCGCCAAGAGCAGATGGGCCAACCCAACTAGCAGCGAATTTTTCTTTTTGGATAAAGTGGTCTTAACCTTGGTTTACATTTGAACTTAATCCGTTCAATACTGAGCCATCCGAAGCAATTGGTTGATTATGAGGCCATTCCTAACCAGTAACTGTGGCAGACCAACAAATAATTAATTCGTGGACAGTGAAATTCCAAGGCAGCTATAGTCGATTCCACAAAAGTGATAAACGCGCAAATCTTCGTCTAGTGGCCAGCAGAAACGAAAAAATCATGCAGTCGATAACAGAAGGCGAGAAGAAGTGATAAAAAGCAGAAAATCTCTCTAAGGCAAACAAATTATGCAAAACTCCTACCGAAGGTGGTTTAATTGTGAAATCGGGATAATTAGGCCGCGGCTCAGATGTCCAAAAGGTTTCAAGTTTCCAGTGAAATTTGTTGTTTGCAAATCAAAATTGATACAAATGCTATAAATAGTACATGCAAGTGATCGTACACACATACATGCGTATGTTAAGAAAAAAGAAATAAAGAAACCACGCGAGTGCAAATCGGCTGATCAGTGTGGCCCAGTGGCTCTCAAACTTTAAAGTTCACCCACATATTTGTTTTTGCGTGACCAAAATCTCAACCAAATTGCCTTTTGCTAATTTGTTTTAGTCGGAAATATAAAATGAAATAATTCTCCCACTTCAAATGGCAGCTGAAAAATCGTCTGAGAACCATGGCTCCATGGAGCGCTTCATCGGAATTTCGGAGGTGTATTGGTCCGCCAAATTCGCTAAGCAGCAGTTTCGTAAATTTCAACTTAAAGTTTTGGCATGATGAGTTTGATCAGCTTGAACGTGTATAGACCCTTCATGCAAAGGCCATTCGATTGGAAAGCTATCGATAGTTAATCGGAGTGCCCAGCTGCTCGAAGTACGAGTTAAGTTGGCTGCTGTTTCCGCTTGCTGCTAAGCGTTCTCTCTTCTTTTGGCCTTGACATCGAGCAGACGTAATCGCCGTTAATCTTTGTGAAAAAGTCGCATCCTTACCTATAACATCGTTTTGTGTTGAAAATAGTGATATAGTAACAAACTATCGAGTGCCTAGAAGAGTATTTCCACTGTTACACACTGCCATTCTCAACAAAGACAAATCTTTTGTCCGGAGCCAGGTAAATACCAATAGTACAGAGTTAGGAGCACGTTAACTTATTGACGAACTACACCCATAGGCACAACTGGCGTTCTTTTGTTGGCCACTGGCCTCCCCTTGCAAGTTTCTAGAAGAATATCGGACTGGGCAAGAAGCACGCAATACTTGCGGCAGCAGCCGAACATCGGTGCTGCTGACGCCGCAAGCGCGCTGGCTCTACGCTGTACTGGTGACATTTCCATTTCGAGGATTCAAAATCCGTCCACAGACGTCACCAAAGGGCAGCCTATTTGTTTGCGGACGTCACCAACAACCTGCAGTATCTGAGTGCGAAGCAGCGACCATAAGATTAGCGATCATTCTGTTGACCTCATCCTACTAGAACCGCAAGGCAGTTGCATATCGAAACTCGGCACCAGGAAGGAGTAGGATCCGTATAAAACAGAGAGCACGGGTTGACCAGAAGAGATTAAAGCTGGAGACTGCAAGCGAATGATTGCACCAAGGCTGATTTGTTATTGCTGATTTGACCTAACCTCAAACAAACCAAAACTAGGGCGAACCGCAGCCCCAATGTCGGCAGCTAATTATTGTTAATTGTGACTAGGGATATTTGTGTTTTGGTTTATTTTTGGTTTTGATTGCCTTTTCTTGTAGTTGATTGGATCCGTATCTGTTTGCAATGTACTAATTTAACTCCCTTCGCAGAAATATCGCCTCACTACAGTTCATTGCCAAATGAGAACTTAATCAAACATTTACATCAAATCATCACAGTAACCACTTTCACAGCATCGAGGAGAGCTCTCATCGTTCATCTGTGTGGGTAAGTGCGCCTTCTGCGCTGGCAAGGATGTGTCTTTGAATTGAATTTATGGTAATTACAAATTTCATGCGATCGGAGTAATCTTACGCAGATATATGTTGGCAACAAGCGAATGAAACCGGCATAACGGTAATATTTTTGTTATGATGGCCGCACAGAAGTCAGCTGATCGATTCGTTCGCTTTTTGCTTTTGGGTATCGATTGCGTTTATACCCTGTAATATTTAAAATGAACTGATAAAATCAAAATCGAATTTGACAAACAAAAATGAGAACCAATCGTAAAGTGTTATGTTAAAAGAAAATCAATCAAACCAAACTGAAGTTAAATTAAATTTATTGGATAATTTAAAATATTAGTTAACACTTAGAAGTGAAACTTAGTAACGATTGAAAATCTCTGAATATGAATTCTTTTTATACCGACTAGATTAGTTAATTAGTTTATAACACATATCTACCATATCCCTTTAACGTAATCATGATAAAAATATTATGAATATTAAGTTTTCTGCAATTTTTCTCAATTTTGCTATTTTTATAATATTTACTAAAATATTCACACGGTTTTGTACCGAGTTTACCTGAATCCTAAACGATTCTGTTTATGTACGCACAATGAATTTTGAAGTTTTATGTTTTTGTTGGAAATAAAACCTTGTAATTGATAATCATGAAGGATTAAGTTTTAATATGATGGTGATGGAGTGAACGAAGTTAAAGGCATTTGAATTAGGGATTCACTATGATCAATGGCGAAGGTGAATCAAGGTTGGGAGGGTTTAGACGCCGGCCTCGCATCTACAACTGCGCGAGTGCTCATGATTTGATTAATGTATCCGACACCCTTTGTTTTTTTTGTTTATTTTGATGAGAGTCATGTAAAGTAGAGTCAATAGTATTGTCAAGTAATAGCAATGAGAGGAGTATAAGGCTTGTATTAGGGACTCTAAAATATTTAAACCTTGTAATGCGGTGGGATTTGTGTTTGCCAAGAACCCCCCATCCGACTGGTCGCTAGCCCATTTTAACGGGTCCCGTCCGGCACTCACATTTCCCCAAGGTCCAGTTAGCTGAGCAACGAAGAAACAGAGCTCGCATACAACTAAATACCGTGTTCATTACATAATTTAATTGGCGCCCAACGTGGGGCCGAAACAGTCATCTGAGGAGTAGTTATTTTAACTGCAAAACCCTTATATGCGGCGGCTCCAATTTGAAGTCCCCAGAACGATGGAGTAATTACATCAGACTCCCAAAATTTCGACTTACCCAAATACCTTTGTATTGAAAGTAGGGAGGAATTTTATATCTCGCAAAAATAGATAGAATGAGGTATGAGCTATTCCAATGCAAGGATGTTAGCTTTTGAGAATCGCGATTAGCTTGGCTTGAAGACCATTCTGTCGACTCGAGTACGCCTCCTTGCAGACGTTTGTTCAAGAAATTTTATTAACTTTAGCTTACAGTTTATCGATGACCATTGTTATTACGGTTCTCTTTTTTTTGTTTCAATAAGCCAATTATCACCACCTAACTTTTAAAGTCATTGTTAAAATATATCGATAGCTTGATGCACAATAAGGATGGAAGTTGGAAGGAATCGCTTGTACTATGCACGCACGGTTGCATATCAAGACCACGAACTATTCGTCTTCTTTTGTGTTTCAGAAGGTTTATCTTCATAGTTGCAATGGCCAAGCATTAAATGTTGTTTGGTATCTTTACAAAAACTACTCAAGTCCGGGAGCGTTTGGAATTCATTTTTGCCAGGTAACGTGGCCTGCGAAATGACCGCGCACTATGATTCGAAGGAAGCTTGTAATAATTTCCATACACTTTAAGGGCGTAGATTCAATAGCCAATTTTATTTATTTCGGATCATTAACCAAATGTTTTTTGTTACTGCCTTAACTAAGTCATTTCATCACCAGACAATATATGATATTGAGAAAATCTTATTACTAGAAAATAAAATGCCTGTTACACGTAGCCCAAATACTCACGAGGAGTCAGCTACTGTGCACCCTGAAGAAGTTTGTAAAATTTGTCTTAACCAGATGCGCATAGATTCAGCATGTGTTACGACCAGTTGTAAGCACATATTCCACCAAACTTGTTTAATGAATTGGTTAGCTGATAAACAGGAATGTCCCGAGTGTCAATCCGTCTGTCAACCCCAAGACTTACAATATGTTCGAATAGGACCAAATATCGAAGAAGAGCTCAACGCTGCTCAAGCTCAAAGTCAAATGCAGGGAGCAGTCCCCAAACGACCGCACACACGTGGGTTCAGTCAGACACAGCCGTTAGTATCGGGTCTGATTGTGCCTAACCCAGGCAATAAAGAAAAGCAGAATGTTCGCAAATGTCGCCGCACTCAACAGAATGAGGCACAGGAAGTTGATTATAACCGTATTTCGGAAATGATCTCCAATACTGTACAGGCAATGTTTGCTAATTTAAACCTGAACAGCAATCATGCAAATAACGTACCTTCTCGTAGCTCATCACTTCTAAGTGTTAGAGATGGTCTATCAGGAGATTACCCACCCTACGCTTATTCCACTTCGTCAGAGACTCAATCTGATAGGTCGACTACCACCATAAGACCAGAAAAAGTAGCAACCATTATACAGAACTGGCATATAACATTTGATGGCACAGCTAGTGGGTTGCTTGTAGAGCAGTTTTTATATCGAGTGCGATCTTTGACTAAGGCAACACTGCATGGAGATTTCACAGCAGTTTGTACCAATTTACCAATCCTGTTAAACGGTAAAGCGCTAGATTGGTACTGGCGTTATCACAAGCGCGTACGTAAGGTGGTTTGGAAGTCCTTTTGTATTGATCTTCGAAAGGAATATCAAGAGCATCGCACCCAGAGTGATCTCTTAGAAGAGATACGACGACGTCGTCAACAGCCTAGGGAATCGTTTGAAACATTCTATGAAGCTATCATGCGAATGGTGGATAGGCTTCCCAAATCCCTAACTGACGCGGAGTTGTTAGAAATCCTGAAAAGAAATCTCCTCACCGAAATCAAGCGAGAGATATTATATGTTCCCGTACATTCGGTTTCTCAGCTGCGATCAATGATGTCGAGACGTGAACGATTTATGGGACTAGAACACATGAAACATAATGTTCAAGGGCTAGGTAAAGCGAAAACGTTCGTAGCTGAGGTCGCAACTGATCCTCATAGCGACGAATCGGAGAGTGGTTCCGTTGCCGGTATAAAAATCGGAAAATGTTGGAACTGCCAACAAGAAGGGCATCGATGGCAAAACTGTTTGAGCGATCGAACTATATTTTGCTATGGCTGTGGTGAGCCCAATATGTATAAGCCTAACTGCAAAAGTTGTGCTCAACCCAGGAAGGGAAACTTACAGGAGGTTGCAGTCAACAACAGTCGGGTGCAACCAGTAAAGATGAGAAATTAACAGCCACTCAAGAAGAAAATAAAACGATAGGACTAAAAGAGGATAGAGTAGTAGAAAATAGATTAGTGTTAGCTAAGAAAGCCAATGAAGTCTCCAAAACACCGATCAATAATTGTTTAGTACCATATCACATAAGGTTGGAAAAATATAACAGTCTACGAGAGAAAATCTTTGCAGACTGCGCAGAAATACAATTAGTAAGGAAAATAAAACGCAGCACTTTACGTTTGAGAAAATTTTGGGCTGATATTAAAGCAACAAGAAGATTACTGGTATCGTCATTGATTAGTAATCGAAGTGATATGAGGGCTTATGCCACAGTTAAATTTTTGCATTTCGAAGAGCAAGGTTTGTTGGACACAGGTGCCAACATCAGCTGTATCGGATCGTCGCTAGCTATGGAAGATTTCTCAAAGATACCCAAATTTTGTAAAATTCACAGTTCTGTCAAAACGGCAGATGGTAAGGCTCATGATGTAATTGGGACCATTGAAACAGAAGTGCAATACAACAACGAAATTAAAAATTTGAAGTTGTATGTTATTCCTGCACTCTCACAGCGTCTAATTTTAGGAATCGATTTCTGGAAACAATTCAATTTAGCCCCAGGAATTATATCCGAAATTAGCAATACCTTGAGTCACTCAGATGTTGGCGATGAGAAACCATATCGGTTGAGTCAGGCCCAACAAAACCAGTTAGAGGTGATCAAATCCATGTTTCCAAATGAAGCAATCCAAGGATTAGGTAAAACTTCGCTCATCCAGCATGACATCGAAGTCGGAGATGTCAAGCCGGTGAAACAAAAACATTACCCGGTTTCACCTGCTGTAGAGGCCTTAATGTATAAGGAGATTGATCGCATGTTATCATTAGGAGTGATTGAAGAATCGTCCAGTGCTTGGAGCTCTCCAATGAGACTTGTAGTAAAGCCAAGTAAAGTCCGGTTATGTCTCGATGCGAGACGAATTAACGAGTTAACAAGCAAAGATGCGTACCCAATGCCCAGCATTGAGGGCATCTTGGCGCGTTTGCCTAAAGCAGCCATGATCACAAAGCTGGATCTTAAGGATGCTTACTGGCAAATTGGCCTAACTGATCGAGCAAAAGAACTCACCGCATTTACAGTCCCAGGTAGGCCTCTCTATCAATTTAGAGTAATGCCTTTTGGACTGTGTAATGCCCCTCAAACAATGAGTAGGCTCATGGATCAGATAATACCGCCAGATCTCCGATTTTGTGTATTTGGTTACTTAGATGACCTATGCATTGTTTCGGACAGCTTTGAAAATCACGCTGAGGTTTTAATTCGTATCGCAAACCAATTTAAGAAGGCCAACTTAACCCTGAATTTAGCAAAGAGTAAATTTTGCGTCACTCAAGTTGCCTATTTGGGTTATGTTATTGGAAATGGAGGAATCTCCGCTGATCCGGGAAAAATCCAAAGTATTCTTAATTGGCCGGTACCTAAAAGCATTCGACAGGTTCGCGGATTTCTGGGTCTTGCGGGATGGTATCGGAGATTTATAAAAAACTTCTCCGAACTCTCCTATGCTATAACAGAGACACTGAAATCAAAGAAGAAATTTGTTTGGACGGATGAGGCTCAAAAGGCATTTGATACACTCAAGCAAGCACTTACCTCTTCGCCTGTTCTTGTAAATCCCGACTTCACTAAAAAGTTCTTTGTGCATTGCGACGCAAGTGACTATGGGATAGGAGCAGTACTTGTTCAATTGTCCCGCGAAGGACATGAGCAGCCAATTGCGTTTATTTCAAAAAAATTATCCTCTGCCCAGCGAAACTATAGCGTGACAGAGAGAGAATGTCTTTCTGTCGTGACTGCGTTGGAAAAGTTTAGGTGCTACATCGAGATGCAAGAGTTTGAGATCATAACAGATCACTCAAGCCTCGTTTGGCTCATGCGTCAGGCAAATCTCAAGGGTCGATTGGCAAGGTGGGCCATGAAAGTGCAATCTTATGCATTTTCCATTAGTCATCGCAAAGGAAAAGACAACATCGTACCGGATGCGTTATCTCGTATACCGTCCGATGAAGTAGACTCCATAGCTGAATTGGGACCCGAAATTGATCTCTCCTCGGAACATTTTAAAGATCCTGACTATGAGAACCTAAAAAGTCGAGTACTGAAGGAAGCCGATCGTCTTCCAGACATAACGATTAACAACGGTTATGTTTACATCCGTCGTGCACATGCGACAGGTAACCTAAAAGAGGATGAAAACTCTTGGAAATTATGGATACCTGAGCAGTTAAGAAGAGATATTATAGTGCGTGCACATAATACTCCTGTTGCTGCTCATGGAGGCAGTGGCAAGACTCTAGATCTAATTAGAAGGAATTTGTTTTGGCCAGGGATGGTGAAAGATGTACGAGAGTATGTGCGAGCGTGTGATATCTGCAAATCCACCAAGGCTCCAAATGCCGTTTTACGTCCTCCCATGGGAAAACAAATTGAAACCTCCAGGCCATTCCAGCGTCTGTATATTGACCTCTTAGGGCCATATCCTAGAAGTAAACGTGGCCATATTGGATTATTGATAGTGCTTGACCATCTATCGAAATTCCATTGGCTGTGTCCACTTCGCAAGTTTACCTCGAGTGCGATTCAAGACTTCCTGTTGCATGAGATTTTTCATTGCTACGGAGTCCCTGAAACCATTGTAAGTGATAATGGATCACAATTTAAGTGTAATACTTTCAATGCGTTTCTCACCCAGCTAGGCATTCGTCACGTCTACACTGCTTTGTACTCTCCGCAGGCAAACGCAAGTGAACGAGTAAATCGATCCTTATTAGCAGGTATTCGTGCGTTTTTAAATCAGGATCAAACTCTGTGGGATGCGAACTTGAGCTCTATTAGTTGTGCATTACGTAACAGTGTCCACCAGGCAATAGGATGTTCTCCCTATCATGCTCTTTATGGATTGGACATGGTTACGCATGCGTCGTCATATGAGCTATTGCGCAATCTGAATAGTTTAAATGAACCCGAAGTTCATATACATAGAGATGATTCGTTAGCGTTGCTTCGAGCTGATTTGAAGACAAACTTAAAGCAAGCTTATGAGACTAACGCTCGTCAATACGATTTGCGATCAAAACCAGTGAACTACCAAGTGGGGCAAGAGGTGTTCCGTCGTAACTTTGCGCAAAGCAATTTTGGTAAAAACTTTAACGCAAAGCTAGGCCCACTGTTTTGTAAAGCTAGAGTACGAGAAAAGTTAGGAACGGGGTATTACGTACTGGAAGACTTGAATGGGAAGCTCATAGGGACATATGCCGCTAAGGACATTCGACAATAGCGTCCTTCTTCCATCTAACTTGCTCATTTGGGATAAGAAATGGCAAGTTATCCGGTGTGTATTGGTCCGCCAAATTCGCTAAGCAGCAGTTTCGTAAATTTCAACTTAAAGTTTTGGCATGATGAGTTTGATCAGCTTGAACGTGTATAGACCCTTCATGCAAAGGCCATTCGATTGGAAATCTATCGATAGTTAATCGGTGTGCCCAGCTGCTCGAAGTACGAGTTAAGTTGGCTGCTGTTTCCGCTTGCTGCTAAGCGTTCTCTCTTCTTTTGGCCTTGACATCGAGCAGACGTAATCGCCCTTAATCTTTGTGAAAAAGTCGCATCCTTACCTATAACATCGTTTTGTGTTGAAAATAGTGATATAGTAACAAACTATCGAGTGCCTAGAAGAGTATTTCCACTGTTACACACGGCCATTCTCAACAAAGACAAATCTTTTGTCCGGAGCCAGGTAAATACCAATAGTACAGACATAGGCACAACTGGCGTTCTTTTGTTGGCCACTGGCCTCCCCTTGCAAGTTTCTAGAAGAATATCGGACTGGGCAAGAAGCACGCAATATTTGTGGCAGCAGCCGAACATCGGTGCTGCTGACGCCGCAAGCGCGCGGGCTCTACGCTGTACTGGTGACATTTCCATTTCGAGGATTCAAAATCCGTCCACAGACGTCACAGGGTACCCTATTTGTTTGCAGAGGTCACCAACAACCTGCAGTATCTGAGTGCGAAGCAGCGACCATAAGATTAGCGATCATTCTGTTGACCTCACCCTACTAGAACCGCGAGGTAGTTGCATATCAAAACTCGGCACCAGGAAGGAGTAGGATCCGTTAAAACAGAGAGCACGGGTTGACCAGAAGAGATTAAAGCTGGAGACTGCAAGCGAATGATTGCACCAAGGCTGATTTGTTATTGCTGATTTGACCTAACCTCAAACAAACCAAAACTAGGGCGAACCGCAGCCCCAATGTCGGCATCTAATTATTGTTAATTGTGACTAGGGATATTTGTGTTTTGGTTTATTTTTGGTTTTGATTGCCTTTTCTTGTAGTTGATTGGATCCGTATCTGTTTGCAATGTACTAATTTAACTCCCTTCGCAGAAATATCGCCTCACTACAGTTCATTGCCAAATGAGAACTTAATCAAACATTTACATCAAATCATCACAGTAACCACTTTCACAGCATCGAGGAGAGCTCTCATCGTTCATCTGTGTGGGTAAGTGCGCCTTCTGCGCTGGCAAGGATGTGTCTTTGAATTGAATTTATGGTAATTACAAATTTCATGCGATCGGAGTAATCTTACGCAGATATATGTTGGCAACAAGCGAATGAAACCGGCATAACGGTAATATTTTTGTTATGATGGCCGCACAGAAGTCAGCTGATCGATTCGTTCGCTTTTTGCTTTTGGGTATCGATTGCGTTTATACCCTGTAATATTTAAAATGAACTGATAAAATCAAAATCGAATTTGACAAACAAAAATGAGAACCAATCGTAAAGTGTTATGTTAAAAGAAAATCAATCAAACCAAACTGAAGTTAAATTAAATTTATTGGATAATTTAAAATATTAGTTAACACTTAGAAGTGAAACTTAGTAACGATTGAAAATCTCTGAATATGAATTCTTTTTATACCGACTAGATTAGTTAATTAGTTTATAATACATATCTACCATATTCCTTTAACACGATAAAAATATTATGAATATTAAGTTTTCTTAATTTTTCTCAATTTTCTATTTTTATAATATTTACTAAAATATTCAAACGGTTTTGTACCGAGTTTACCTGAATCCTAAACGATTCTGTTTATGTACGCACAATGAATTTTGAAGTTTTATGTTTTTGTTGGAAATAAAACCTTGTAATTGATAATCATGAAGGATTAAGTTTTAATATGATGGTGATGGAGTGAACGAAGTTAAAGGCATTTGAATTAGGGATTCACTATGATCAATGGCGAAGGTGAATCAAGGTTGGGAGGGTTTAGACGCCGGCCTCGCATCTACAACTGCGCGAGTGCTCATGATTTGATTAATGTATCCGACACCCTTTGTTTTTTTTGTTTATTTTGATGAGAGTCATGTAAAGTAGAGTCAATAGTATTGTCAAGTAATAGCAATGAGAGGAGTATAAGGCTTGTATTAGGGACTCTAAAATATTTAAACCTTGTAATGCGGTGGGATTTGTGTTTGCCAAGAACCCCCCATCCGACTGGTCGCTAGCCCATTTTAACGGGTCCCGTCCGGCACTCACATTTCCCCAAGGTCCAGTTAGCTGAGCAACGAAGAAGAAACAGGGATTGCGCGCTTATACAACTAAATGCGTGTGTCGGCTGCGACGCCGGCAGCATTTTGACTTCCTATTCCATGGGGTAGGAAAAAAATGTTTTGTGTACCACTGGTTTAAGCCATTGCATGCATAATTGTTTCATTTATATATACACTGCCATGCACTTGAATAGGGACGAGCATTTTAACGCGAATATACAACAATTCGCTGCTCTGCAGTACCTAAAAATGTTTTTTTGGTGCGGACTTTCATATTATTTCCATAATTTGATGGGTTTTTAAGAAAATTGCATACAACACTTTAACTTATTCCAATTTTTGTAGCAATCTGCTTCATACCTGTTAAATAATGATTATTAATTGTAGTCAGTATTAATTAGATTATTTTTGTTTAAAAGTTGAATTAATGATTAAATTTCGATTATTTTCGGTTTCACACAATTATTTAATGATTACGATTACAAATAATCAAAAATAATGGAAAATTACAATAAATTATTAAAAATAATTGAAAATAATGGAAAATAATCGAAAATAATCGTTTCCATTATTTTTTGTTTATTTTCCATTATTTTCAATTATTTTTAATAATTTATGGTAGTTTTCCATTATTTTTGATTATTTGTAATCTTAATCATTAAATAATCATAAATATTTCACCAGTCATCTATATAATCACAACGACTATTTTCCAAAAATAGTTGATTAGTAATTCTAATGGCAATTTAACAGGTATGATCTGCTTGTACGTTAGAATTCACTCCTTTAAAACCATTATTTTGCTTTTTATACCCTGTACCCATTAAAAATGGGTAAAAGGGGATCATGAAGTTGTGCAAATGTATGTAACAGGAAGAAGGAAACATTTCCGACCCTATAAAGTATATATATTCTTGATCAGCATCAACAGCCGAGTCGATTTAGGCATGTCCGTCTGTCCGTCTGTCCGTCCGTCCGTCTGTCCGTCCGTCCGTCTGTCCGTCTGTCTGTATGAACGCGTCGATCTCAGAGATGGTAAAAGATAGAGGTTTGACATGTTTGGGACAAATGCTTCTTTTATCAGTACGCTGATCAAGTTTGTTCCAAATTTTGGCCACGCCCCCTCCCGCCTCCGCAATTTGGAAAAAACGTTATATCTCCCACAGTTTTGAAGATAGACGATTCGTACTTTCAAAAGATAGTTAGTAATTTGCAAAATGAATCGATTTGCCGAAGAAATGATAAAAATCGGATGAACGGTTCAGAAGTTATGAGCAAAAATGCGAACCAAGCCCCCCCGCTACCACCCCACCCACCCTAAAAAAATGTTGCATACTTTTATCGAAGTCGGTTAGAGCCGACTTTAACTTACGCTCTCGTTGTCAATTGTACAGGATATATTGAAGTCGGGCTACTCGACTGCAACGGTTTTACTTGTTTCTTCCTCAGATAGTGCTTTACCGCCCACCACAGTATTTTTTTTCTACTTAAAACGTTTATATGTTGACAAATGATCAACTTCATTGCGCGGAGATTTACTCAGAATGATGAAATCACTTTTGTCCCTATTCAAGTGCATGATAAAAATATGCCATTTTTGAAGCGCTCGTTTAAAAAAATTTTTTAACAGAAGACTACGTTTATTAAAAAAAAATTTTTTTTCGTTAATTCAATAAAGAATGAAGTACTGAATGCTAAAAAAAAATTTGCCTTTTGATTCAATTTGATTGTTTCAGTCAAATAGTTGTATATTGGAGTTAAAATGCTTGTCCCTATTCAAGTGCATGGCAGTGTATTTCCTGACCGTATGAAGACCAAACCAAAGCACATTATAGAAAGTCTGCAGCCACAAATTGTAATTCCAAGAATACCTACGGACTCTGATGTAACCACCTGACTCTACCTTACCTACCTTACATGCATATGTAAACAGGGACATAAGTAAGTGTTACCAAACGTAAGTAGGCAGACAAGCCAGCTTTATACATTTAGCTTTTGTTTTGTCGCTGCATTTGCTGATAAGCAACAACGGTTTACGTTTACAAACAAGATCATAAAACAGAGTCTTTTCTTTTGATTATGATCTTCGAAAATTTTAAAGTAACTTCAAAAATGCTGATATGTGTGGTGGCTGACCAATTGACAACATAAAGTGCGTTTAGGATCAGCTGTTTATAAGAAGAGAAAAGAACGAAAGAGAATTTAATTGAAAACGACTCTAAGACTAGTTTAAGTTGGTTGGGCGGGTACAGAATTGTGGGCGGGGCAATCAACATCTAAGTCCACCGCTCCATTCTTTCCAGAGTAAGAGTGCCTCCTTTGTTTTTTTGTTTGTTTCTATTTTTGTTCGGCCCGTCATAAAGCCATGGCTGGTCAACATCAACATCGACCTGGTGTTGATTTCTTTGAGAAACGTCTCCTAATTTTTGTAGAAGGGACTCTTTATAAAATAAAATGTAGTGGCGATCTGCAGCGGCAGCAACAACCCCCCTCCCTCCCATCCCGCAAGAGCTACGGTCTTATAGGGTCCCACTCGCGGCTTAAGCCCCGAATACATCACACAAATTTTTGCGCAATACGCTAATGTGTGTGAGTGAAATATGGGTGTATGCGTCACACGCACGATATGCCTGAACTTATTTCACTAACACACATAAGGATTTTGCGCAAAAATTTGTGTGGTGTATTCGGGCCTTTAGCTGTTGGCCCACAGGCCACTTACAAGCATTCAGCGCATAAGAAAAAAATTGTAAAGCGCGGTGCATTTGAACTAAGGCGGTTGCTACTAAAGTAATCAAAAATAAATATTATTAAAGTTTCCAAAAATGGGTAAGACGCAATCTAAAGCCACTGGCAACACTGCCAACGTCATAAATGACATAGAAATTGTGGACCATACTAAACAACTAGAATCTATTTTCATGCTCTTGCTTATTCTCGTCGTGGTAGCAGTTATTAACACGATCTTATAAATATATTTGATCCATAAGAGATCATTGAAAAAAAAGGTATCTTAGCCGAGGTAACAATCTCGAGAAAATATAAAACTAAAATTTTCAATCATTCATCCTACGTTTCGAAAAAAAAGACATGAATTAAAAACAAAACTTATTCTTACTAATAGACGCATTGCGATTGGTCGATTCCATTAAAGAATCCCATGAAACTACCCCAGTTCAACTCATAAAATCAAAACGTGTTCAAAGTCGAGCTGCTCAATCAATCATAAAAAAAGGAGAAGGGTTTTCAGCTACACTTTGAAGCCAAAAATAAGATTTCGTATCCGCAATTATTTTAACCTTGGTAAGAAGATACTTGCGAAAAGTGTTCGAAATCTCTGCACATTATTTCGTCGATAGCAAGTAAGGCGCTCATCTCTAGTTGTTTTGTTTTCAAATTTAACTTGGCGGGATAATTCAAATGAAAATGAATTAAAAGCGAATAGTTGGTGGACTCCAATGATGCAATAGTTGATAGTTGATAGTTGATACAATAGCTTTATGTGATTTGAAATAAGCGGTAGTGAATGCACCTAGGATTCGACAGTGTTAGGTTAATCCTTTCTTTATTTGTAATAGTTCAACAATATGCTCCAATCGGCAATTTGTGCTTTATGGACACGACTAGGGAAGGGGCTGAATTGACTTGGCCATCACATCTCGTTTGAATGTATTCTTAATGGAACGGAATAGATAAGAAGATGGTGTCCACGACTTACGCGGCAATGAAGTACCAAGCTTCAAAAAAGCTTCAATATGCGCAAGTTTCTGTATCGACTAAATAAATTCCTCCTTTACCAATTGCCTATAACGTTGTACCTAGAGAATGTAGCCAATGAGCTTTGGCCAGCATTCTCCATTTAAAACTTGCATGCATTCCTCTCTGTTAAGACTGTCCCTTTTCCAATAATTTCGACGTATCTCCCTTAAGATTGGGCATCGTACTATAAAGTGCAGCGTATCTTCTCTTTTTCTCATATTGCATAATGAGCACTCTTCTGAGCGATCGATTCTGTGGGGGGAGTATTCCAAACTCAAGAGCTCTACTCTTGCCTTGAAAATGGCGGCAATTCCATTTATGCCGATATCATCTTTGAAGTAGTTTTTGTCTCCAAGGTTGTGCTCTAATGCTTTATAGGTATCACGTGTCTCGCTTTGCCTCGTCCTGCGCTCCGCATTATCTCGAGAAGATCGTTTCACACCCTCGATCAATAGTCTATGATTCATTTTCCAGGTGGATAGATTCGCAAAAGAGCAATTTATGTTCAGTGATGTTGCAAGAGATTCCCACTTTTGAAAGAACTGCTTCTTCGTTTGCATCAAGTGCGTAGTTATAATTTTTGGCAGTCTGTGCGATTTCATGTTCATGGTTTTCCTCATATACATAGCTTAAATGTAAGTGTAGCGTGTCGGCATAAACAGGAGATAGTCCAGTTTCGAGAATGATGGCATGGTTTGGCGTGTTCATTGGGAGTCTAAACAATCGCTTTATAAATCCCATCAACAATTTTTCCACATCTTCATATTGACTGTGTTCCCATACTTGGTCGGCGTAGCAAATTATGGATCGCGATGTTGCTTCAAAGACTTTGAACTTTGCGCTGCTTTTTACATTCTTTTTTGCTATGAAGGAACTCCATGTGCTGTTGATAGCAAGTCTGGCATCTTTGAGTTTTTGTCGCAAATGTTTGATGAAACTCATTGATGGAGTCAGTAGCACGCCCAGATATCTGTACTCCTTGACCACTTCAATTTCTGCGCCGTTTAGAGTCCACTTTTCATTTCGTGACAGACGTCCTCTTGGATCTTTCACGCACATTATTTTTGATTTTATTTATTTATTTATTTATTTGATCTTAACATCCTAGTGTTACAAGTATAAAACTTAAATTTATAACACTAGTCACAACAGTAGTTGATACAATGAATCATTAGGAATTGAAATTAATATTAAGAGAATAAAAACTATAAACTATAAGTTATTATTAATTAAATTTAAATTTTTATAAAAAAAAAGAAAATAGAAGAAAAAAAAAAATATAGAATCATTTTTAAATTGAGTTTTGTATGTAATCTTAACCTATTATTATTTTATTTTGGTGTTACATAGTTATATTATTCGTTTACTATATTTTATTTCGTTTACCAATTTATTTCCAAATTCCATGTGACACAGTATTCATGAGTGCGGTTGATCATCTCTTGCAGCTTCTGTGGGCTGTCCGCCAGAAGCACCATGTCATCTGCGTACATGAGTACCTTGACAATGTGTGCTCCGATTTTCACACCTCTAGGCAGAATTTCCGTGATATCATCCACAAACAGCGAAGAAAGCAATGGACTGAGGAGGCAGCCTTGTTTCAGACCTGTATTGGTCTCAAACCACTCTGACACTGATTTTCCGTCCCACACGGAAAGTGCGATTCTCGCTGTGTAGGTTGCGAATAATTTCCAATATTTTCGTCGAAATTCCGCAATTACTTAACTTCAGCAGTAGAGCCCTTCTATTGATTGTATCGAAAGCCGCTTTAAAGTCAATAAAAAAAAGATACATTTTGTCCTTTCTTTGAAAGTACTCTGTTGCTAATGATGTAAGAACAAATATGCTGTCTACTGTTGAGTACTCCTTGCGGAAGCAAGGATACTGTTGCGATTAACCCATGACGTTATCCTTTCTAGTAGTATCGAGGTAAACAATTTTTGGATGCTGTTTAAAAAAGATATTCCTCTATAGTTTGCTGCGCTGCTTGGGTCACCTTTTTTAAATATTGGATATACAAGGTTCCTTTTGAAGCTTTCTGGTGCCACGCCTTCTTCGAAAATTCGGTTATAAGTTTGCAAGAGCTCTGTAAGAAGACCATCCGTCGTGGCAGTTGCCCAGAAACTTTTACTATTACGCTTGTAGTATTGGGCCTTTTTGTGTTGACATACGGCTTTAAATGTGGCATTTGCTTTTCGGTACTTCCAGTTCTCTATACTAAGATCTTTTTCAATGAAGATTTGTGTTCCTGCTAGCTTTTTTCCACATCTAAGAGCTGATCCCACCATTTCCGCGGTTTCTAGTTCTGCAAGTACTCCCACCTTGAAGTTTCTTTCAAATAGTACTCTCGTGCTTCGTACCGCTGCGTGGGTCACTTCAACTTAATCATGCAGAAAATTCTTAACCCACTTAACCACTGATGGTTGCATTACTTATATGTAGGCCCTTAACGATCAGGTTTTTGCCCTGCTTTGTTCCACTAGTCGTTTTAACTCCTTCTTTTCATCTGCTCTTTCCTCCTACAGCATTTCTATTTCCTTTTTGAGGGCTTGATTTTCAAGCTGTAAGGATTCTATTTTTTGTGCCCAGTTGGCCCTTTATCTCCTCAATGTCGGTTTTTGTTGCCAGCTTATCTTCCATGTTCGTTAGCTTTAACTCGGAATTTTTGCTCATCTCCCTGATCGCTATCATTATGTGTTTATTTTCTACTGTCTCCTCTGGAGACAATTCGCTGCACTTGCGTTTCTCTGGTTGCAAGAAGACGTTTGCCGGATTTGACGTTGAAGCTGTCGATTCGTTAAAAGCACTTTTTTTGGGGTCAAAGTGCCAGCCAAAGGTGATCTGCCTCCAAAACTTGCCATTTTTTCTTTGTTTATTCGTTAATTATCCAGCGGTATGCTACAGAATTGTGAAGCTTTCGTACCTGAGCTCTGGTGGCGCCGCAGTGCGAATGTTTTCGGGAGCTTTTAGTTGGCAACTCCTACACCCACTATTTGCGATTGTTGATGTGTTTGGCTATCCGCTTGTGTTTGTGTATATCCCGCCTGGGACTTCTGTGGCCAGATGTAATTAAATCGACTGTATATCAGCAATATCGATTCCGGAATTGGCTGTCCTTGATCACACGTGCGTTCCACTTTGCTTGCTGCTCACCACTGCCACTGTTCTGGCTTTGTAACTGCTATCCTTTCTGGAGTTTCAAAATTATTTTTTCGGAGCTCTGAATAGGCTAAGCTTCTTTACATTAGGGTGACTCACTCGTCCTATTTCGCTGGTATCTCCGTACCAAGCTTGACAGAGAAAACTTCCTCATCCCTAGCACTCATCGCTTTTCAACACTTTTCCCCTTTGTTGGCATTTCGGTGTTATCGGTATGTCGATTTATCGATAAGAGCAGGCCACAAAATGATGATGTCTCGCTGTCCTTTTCTTATCTAATGCCCCAATAATGTAAAGCTACACCAAAGACTTGCCAAATCAAAAAACTCCATATAAAATAAATTTTTTTCGCAAAGCCATTTGGTGCTCTCTTTGAGGTTAGTCCACACTTCCAAGAAAAAGGCCTCAATTAAAGCTTGGTATGGAGATACTTGCGAAAAGTGTGCGAAATCTCTGCACAATTTTTCGTCGATAGCAAGCGCGAATGAATATGGTGGCCTCCAATGATGAAATAGTTGCTACAATAATAATCCTTACTTTATTTGTAGTTTATCAATAATTTTCTCCCATAGGCAATTGGTGCTTTATGGACACGACCAGGGAAGGGTCTGAATTGACTGGGCCATCACATCTCGTTTTAATGTATTTAAAATGGAACGGCATAGATAATAAGATGTCGTCCACGACTTGCGCGACAATTCCCCAATTCCAATTACTGAAATGTTATGCGGCTGATTGGACATACCGAATCGCCGTCGTCCACAATTGAATCACTTTGTGCTGGGCCAAAGTTTCTCATCAGCAACAATATCGTAGGAGTTGCGATGGGTATGCCTCCATCGCTTCCACTCTTGGCGTGCTAATCACTCCGGCAGAGAAGGCTGTCCTTTAGCGAAGAGCAAGCCGTTTTGCAATGCTCCCCTAGCAAAAACAAACAGTGAATAACGTAATTAAACTCAATAAATACTACTTTTACCTTCCTTTCGAAAGGCAGCAACATATACTTTACGAGATAATTTTTGTTAAGCCCCTATAATAATGCTGTTAATGAATGAGCTTTCACAAAACAGATTTCTCTTTTATTAATTACGCTGGGGCACCTTCTTCTCCAATGAAAAGTTTTTCTGCCTTTTTAATGCTTTTGTACTGTTTTTTTACTTAATTTAAAACTCCGCGCCACAACACTTGTATGAATATTCATGTGTCTACAGCCACATGTAGTGTGTATCTAGGGACGAAAAATATGTTTTACATATATTCCACACCTTCGAAATCATCACTCTTCGCGTGATTATCGAGTGACAAGGTGGCAAAGCTGTGATATCGATATGACAATTTAGCGCGTGAACTCAGGATCACGAAACAGCAACTTGCGAAATACGTGCGAAATCATTTTTTATAACCTTGGAGATGGTATATTAAAATTGTTAGAATGTTTGTAACGCACAGAAAGAAGCATCTCCGACCACTTAAAGTATATATATTCTTGATCAGCATGACGAGCTGAGTTGATATAACCATTTCCGTCTGTCCGCTTGGTTCTATGCTATCTTCTCCGTCAGTTTTAAAGCTATCGCAACCAAACTTTCCACGAAGTCTTATGGTACAAATATGCTGCACAATTGTCGGAACCGGACGGATCGGATGACTATATAATATAGTTCCCATAGAAACGATCGGTCGAAAAACTATTTTTAATGAGATAAACTTTTATGTTTTCTTTTGCTAATGTCTCCGAACCTCGTATTTACAAGTTCTTTATGCTTTCACATAATTTCAGCAAGTTTTATGAAAATCGGGCAGCTATATGGTATAGCTGCCATACAAAAAATAGGTCTGAAAAAAAGTCTTAGTATGAAAAACTTTATTGTTTTCAATGCTATAGCTCCCAAACTCGTTACTGATCAATATTATTTATATGGTAACACACAATTCTGTCACGTTTGATCCAAACCGGATGACTATAGCATATAGCTGCCATTGGAACGATCAGTCGAAAAAATAGTTCTAGTGCGAAAACTTTTTTGTTTTTAATGGTAGCGTCCTAATACTTAGCGTCCTTATATATGTATATATCGTATAGCTGCCATATAAAAATCTGGCAGGCATAAATCATGCTCCAAGGGTATATAAACTTCGGTCGAGCCGAAGTTAGCTTTCCTCTATTTTTTCGTTTATTATACCCTTGGAAAGGGTATATTAAAATTGTCCAGCTGTTTTTAACGCACAGAAGGAAGCATCTCCGACCACATAAAGTATCTATATTCTTGATCAGCATGACGAGTTGAGTTGATATAGCCATGTCCGTCTGTCCGTCTGTTGCTATGCTAACTCCTCCGTCAGTTTTAAAGCTATCTTTACCAAACTTTGCACGAAGTCTTTTGTTACAAATACGCTCCACATTTGTCGAAACCGGCCGGATCGGATGAATATAGCATATAGCTGCCATTGGAACGATCGGTTGAAAAAGTAGTTTTAGTGAGAAAACTTTTTTGTTTTTAATGGTAGCGTCCTTATATTTTCCGGTTATAAATATTATCTGTTTCAACATAATTTTGCAGAGTTCGATCATGTCTATTTAACACAAATCAATTTTAACACGTCATTTCAGCACAAAACAATTTCACCTCTAGTCAATTCAACACGCGTCAGTTCAACATAACACAAATTCAACACTAGGAAATTCAACACATTGCACAATCAGTCTTAGCCCAAGCTAATTTAATCATTCGTCAATTCAACACACAACCACTTAAGCACAAATAAATTGATTTACAGTGAACCTATGACCTCTAAATCGGGAATTCATTGATGTAATATAAAATTGAAAGCATTTGCTACTACAATCTACAATCAGCGAGTTATTATCGTGGTCGCTTAATTCCTTGACACGTAATTTTATCATAAAATTTCAAATTTAATACTCATCAATCTAAAAATCAGGAAAACTACGAGGAAAGTATAGGATGACGCAATAAGAGTGTACGGTTTATTTCTTAAATTTGGTGGTTTTCTCAATGTTAACGCTATATTCGCTTGTGTAGACCTATATTTTTAATTTCACTAGATTAGAAAAATTAATTAAGGGAGGGGTAAGGGTTTCAGCGTAAAAAAAAATCACTTTTTTGTGATTTTTTATCTCAAATATCGATTGAGCAATTTTATTCAAACCTTCTATACATTATTGAGCATAGTTTTGACTATGTTCTGTAAATTTTTCATGCAAAAATATTAAACCATTAGCCCGTGACAGAGCTTTCCCCAGGACGTCTTGAAAAAAAAAACAATTTGCGGTGTTCACTGTAACTCGGCCGAAAATTATCTGAAAATGAAAAACCATAAAAGTTTTGTTAAATTATAAACAAATCTTCCCCCCAACGTTCTCTGATTATTTTTTTTAATTTAAAAATTTTTGGCATACGGTAGATATCAGGTAGCACGGCCGCTCGTTTGAAACGCTGTAACTCCGTAAGTCTTACTAGGATTGATTTCAACTTTGTACACAATATTCTCGACATGTTGTTCATTCAGAAAAAAAAATATATAAAAATGAAAAAAAAAAAAAATTTTAAAACGCTCCCCCCAATCTACCCTATCTACCAATGTTTGTTCCATTTTGACCGACTCAATGATTTTTTAATTGATGAAAAAATGACTTGAGTTTTTTCACTGAAGGTTTTATGCCAGCCTTTCTAACTGTTGCTGCGGAAAATTAATGTAGGTAGCGGTTTGTCTAAGTGAACTAAAGCGCGCCGCAGGCTAATTTTGTTTTCTTCAAAAATCGCGCTCTTTTAGAAAAAAAAAATTGTTGTTTGCAGCGCAATCTTTCCTAAGTAATCTTAAAAATCACAAGACAAATGCATCCGTGTAAATTATGTAATTACATTTTAAGTTTTAACCTTTTTTGCAATGCATTTTAAGTAATTAATTATATCGGAATTGGGCTTAAAACTACACACAACATTTTTTAGCCTCTCATAGTAGTGACAATATTTCTTTCTATTTTTTTTTTGCAATATCAAGGTCTACTGAATGCTGGTCTAGAAATGCATTTACTCATGTTTGTTCCTTTTTTAACGTCTCAATGAATTTTTCAATTCTTGCATGATAGACTTGAATTTTTCCATTGAAGGCGTTGTGCCAGCCTTTAACGATGTGTTGGTCCGTGGCGTGTCAAACTGTTTTCGAACAGTTGGAAATCGTTGTTTTTTTTTTTTTTTACGTGTTGAATTGACATGTGTTTAATTTTAATGTGATGAAATTGTTTTATGGGGAAATTGTACTGTGTTGAATATGCATGTGTTGAAATTCTTCTTCTTTATTGGCCATTACAACCGTTCGACGGTCTGGGCCTTTGCAAGTAATGCTCTCCATTCGCTTCTGTTCCGTGCGAGCTGACACCAGTAGGTCACACCAAGCTTGGCAATGTCTGCCGGCACCTGGTCATCCCATCTTAGTCGAGGTCTCCCCTGCTTGCCTCTTCCTCCATAGTCAGCCGCCTTCGAATAATAAGCTTTCCTTACTGGAGCTTCTTCGTCCATCCTGGTGACATGTCCTAACCAGCGCAGCCGCTGTTGCTTAATGCGCTTGACCAGACAGGTGTCCCCATAGAGCTCATACAGTTCGTCATTATTTCGAATGCGGTAATCATCGCCAACTTTCAAAGGTCCATAAATCCTCCGAAGAATCTTTCGTTCAAACACGCCAATCGCCGCTTCATCCGCTGCTGTCATTGTCCATGCTTCTGCGCCGTATTGCAGGACTGGGATGATAAGAGACTTTGATAGGGCTAATTTTGTTCTTTGCTTGAGGTCTCTGCTCTTGAGCTTCCTACTTAGTCCGTAGTAGCATCGGTTTGCAAGAGTGATTCTTCGTCGGATTTCCAGACTGATGTTGTTGTCGCTGGTTATCGTCGTTCCGAGGTAAACAAAATCCTCTACAACTTTAAAGTTGTATTCTCCCATTGTAACAGATTGTCCAAGACGCAAGGACTTTTTGTCCGCGGATACTATTTCATCTTGTCCTCATGTACCGCTAAACCCATTAGTTCAGACTGCCTATCAATCTCTGAAAACGCCCTGCTTACCGCCCGTTCGTTTTTGCCGATATTGTCAATATCATCGGCTTATGCGACTAGCATTAGATCTTTATAAATAAAGGCTCCCGTTCTGTTGGCATGTGGGCACCGGCGCAGTATATATTCCATCAGTAGATTGAAGAGCTCACACGATAAGTTATCACCCTGCCTAAAACCTCTTTTGGTATCAAGGGGTTCGGAAAGGTTCTTTCCTATTTTGACGGAGCTTTGTGTACTTCTCAACGTCATCATGCAAAGACGAACGTACTTTGCTGGTATACCAAGGGTAGAAAAGGCTTCAAAAAACCTTGACCTTATAGGCGTGTCGAAGGCTGATTTATAATCAACAAAAAGATGGTATGGGTTGATGCCTCTCTCGTAGGTCTTCTCCAGGATTTGTCGTAGTGTGAATATCTGGTCTGTGGTGGATTTACCAGGTCTAAAGCCACATTGATAAGGTCCAATCAGTGTGTTAACAAGCGGCTATGGACGTTCACAAATAATGCGTGACAGAACCATATGTGCAATGGGAAGGAGACTGATCCCGCGGTAGTTGGCGCAAACTGAGTGAAATTGCATATGTGTTAAATAGACGTGTTGCCAAATAAATCGTATAGCTGCCATATAAAAAACTGGCAGGCATAAATCATGCTCCAAGGGTATATAAACTTCGGTCGAGCCGAAGTTAGCTTTCCTCTTGTTGCGCCTCCAGTAGGCGACTAGACTTTTGATCGCACATTAATAGAACGTAGGTACATTTATTCACTTATTATCGATGCTTATAATGTTTGAAGTTATAAACGTAATTGTAAGATGTAAATTAAATGCGAACGAGCGTACGAGATACGAGCGTTTATACGAGCGAGCGTACGAGCGAGATACGTTTATTAATTAGTGCGTAGCCCACGCCATCTTGATTGAGACTGTCCGCCTCGGTTGTTATCGATCTTAACCTATTCTCGCCAGGGCTGCACAAATGAGTCGGGACGGTGTCAAGAGCACTGATTCAAAGTTCAGGGCCACAGAGATATATCGGATTCTTGAGCGCCAAATTTAAAAAATGTATGAGTCTATAACATCCCACCCACCGTAAAACGACTAAGGAGTTTTACCTACAAGATCAAGGACAGCTAGCTTCGACACGGGTCGCTTTAAGATCCCAGAAGATGTTTTGACCTCAACTATCCTAATCTTTCCATCTTTAGCCTGCATAGTGCGGATAACTACACCCTTTTTCCAACTACCTCGCGCCTGATTTTCATCACATATAAGAACTACGTCCCTAATCTTAATTGGCTTGGAAGGAGTAAACCATTTCGTACGTCTGGTTAAAGTTGGCAAATATTCCCTAATCCAGCGCCGCCAGAATTGATCCTTTAGTTGTTGCGCGACGCGATACTGCTTGCGGTGACAAAAGTTGTTTGGATCGCCAGGAGTTTGAGTCGAATTCATTTCGCCCAACAGGAAATGGTTTGGTGTCAACGGAGTAGGATCATCAATGGTAACAGGGACATGTGTAAGCGGTCTGCTGTTAATAATGTTTTCGGCCTCTATCAGTAGGCTTCTTAATGTTTCGACCCTTGGAGCCTGCTCCTTCAGTGTTACTCCTAGGACACGCTTTGTTGACTGAACGAGCCGTTCCCAACAGCCACCAGAACTAGGTGTTCTCAGTGTATTGTCCACCCCAACAAAATTTGTACCCATGTCGGATCGAATGACTTGAGGAATACCTCTCCTGTTCACAAAATTACGGATAGCAATAATGCATGCATCTGTTGATAGGTCTCCAGCTAACTCCAAATGTATAGCTCTGACAGTCAAGCATGTAAAAAGAGCCACCCATCGCTTTTCTCGGCGTCGCCCAATCGATACCATTAAAGGTCCAAAATAATCAAGTCCAGTGAATGTAAATGGTCTATGATACGGAGTGACTCGATCTAGGGGCAATTGGCCCATTACTGTCGGTGTTGGTCTCACAATTTGATTTTTACAATACTGGCAATTAAACTTTGCGCGTTTAACCAGATTGCGCAAATTGATTACCCAAAAATGTTGACGTATCTCATTTATAATCAGCTCGCTATTCTGATGGTGGAGCTTCACATGAAAATGTTGAACAATTAATTCTGTCAAGGCATGTTTTCTTGGCAGGATAATGGGCTGACGGGCTCGTTCTGGTAATATTGTCGCATAGTCCAACCTGCCATGCACAACGAGCACTCCATCTTTATTCAGCTCCGGCGAAAGGGAATAAATTGTACTGCTTTTGGATACATAGCCACCTTGTTCAAGAATATTGATTTCTTCCGCAAACACTTCATACTGAGCCAGTCTGCAAAGCACAATTTCCGCTTTTAGAAGCTCCTGAGATGACAACTCGCCATTCTCGATTACCTTAAGTATTCGATTTATCTACCTTAGTACCCAGGCCATACTTCGTTTCAAGCGATTGTAGCTTGAAAATCGTGAAATATCAATTATCTGCTGCGTGGATATGGTCAAAACTATCTTTCGTTGTTCGCTTGCGTCGTCGGGTATAGGAACTGACTTTTGTCTTGGCCATTTTGATTCTTCCTCTCTTAAGAACATTGGTCCGCTAGTCCAGATATTGCCAGGTTCATACTCAGCAGATTTTTTTGTTTTTGTGGCCTTATCACCAACATTCAACTGAGTAGGTATCCAACGCCAGTTGTTCTCATTGGTTGATTCCAGAATTTCACTGATCCTGTGGGCCACAAATTGCTTATATAGCCGCAAGTCAGATTGAATCCAAGATATTACAGTCTGCGAATCGGACCATAATACTGAGCGACAAACGTTTACATTATGGCAATTCAATATTGAACTCCTTAGACGCGTGCCAAGAACTGCAGCTTGCAGTTCCAACCTTGGTATAGACAACATCTTGACAGGCGCGCATTTGGTTTTGCCAGCCACAAAAACCACATCTACTTGACCTTTGTAGATAATACGCCAGTACGCCACAGCTGCAAATGCCTGTGCTTGCTTCCTGTGACAAGAAATTCAAAGAATAACAACGATTAAGTTTAAATTCCTTTACCCTGTTTAATTCTCGCAGCCAGTGCTTGAATCTTTCATACAATTTGTCTAGTAGGAGATCGTTCCATAAGATTCCAGACCGCCATACTTCTTGCACCAAGACTTTTCCGTGTATCATGACATCTGCTAACATACCAAACGGATCATAAACCGACATGATCAGACTTAGTAATTGCCTCTTAGTTGGACGCTTCAGTCCACTGACTATATCTTTATCGTCACGATTCATCTTCAAGTCGAAAATAAAGTTATCACATTGGCTGTCCCAGTACATTCCCAAGATTTTTTCAATAGCTCCAGTATCCATATTTACAGTTCCTTTTATGTCGCCATATGGTTGCTCTTTATTCAGAGAATTCTGCAAGTTTGTTGAGTTGGAAACAAACCCTCTTAATTCAAATTTTGCCATTCTGTGTACTCTTTTGACCTCGCTGCTAATATCAAATGCTTCCTGCTCAGAATCAAAACTTGCCACATAGTCGTCAACATAGTGATTGGACTCGATTGCTTTGATTACAGCTTCCTTGTTGCTGATAGCATTCTGAGCATTCAAATTTTTAACATATTGAGCACAGCAAGGGGAACACGTAGCGCCGAATGTCATCACTTTCATTTTATAGACATCAATTTCTCGGTTTAAGTCCCCAGATCGCCATAAAAACCTTAATGAATCTTGGTCTTCTTGTCTCATTTGAACCTGAAGGAACATTTCCTTTATGTCCGCGCACACACCAACTCTGCCCTGTCGAAACTGAAATAAAATCTGAGTTAGCGGAGGATTTTCGTCTGGCCCCTTTAATAAATTTGAATTTAATGAAACGCCATCAACAGTGGCCGCTGCATCAAAAACGATCCTCATCTTTTTTGGTTTGTTTATATTGTAAACCCCGAAATGTGGTAGGTACCATGTGCGAGGTCCAATAATGGCTGCTTCCTTTTTTGTCAATTTGACCGCATATCCCTTATCAATGAAATCCTGTACTGCTTTTTCATATTCAACCAGCTGATCAGTACCACAAATCTTTTTTTCTATTAAATGCAGTCTCTTCAAGGCCATTTCATAACTGTCTGGCAATTGGAAATTATCCTTATTCCACAATAGCCCTGTTTCGTACCCGCCGTTAATCTTTTTGGTTGTCTCTGCCAATATTTTACGAGTCCTAACCACATCAGATGATTCCAATGGTTTTCCTGCAATTTTTACTCCAAAGTTCTCAGTAGTAAAATAATCCGTCATCATTTTGTGTATATCGTCTGTTTCATGATTTTCAGAACTCGTATGAAAAACTACTGATAACTGCGCCGAGGCATTCAGGTTATTCGCCTGTGTTGAACCGTATATAAGCCAACCTAGTGGTGTCTTTGCTGCAACTAGGCTAGTGTTCAAATCAATACTCTTTATTGTCTTTACCAAGTGACAATTGTCGATACCTATCAGTATCATTGGGTCCGCGTTGGAATAACTTTTGATGGGAGGTAATTTTATATGTGAGTGCATACCTATAGTACTCATGTCTAATGACTGCAGTGGCAATTCAATCTGAGGAACTGTGTTCCCTTTCAAACGCAGCCAATTCGTACTGCCCTCAGATCTAATCCTCAAATTACATTTCATCGATGCAACGTCCTTTGCGTGACTGCCTATCCACTTCAAGGTTAATTTTTCCTGTGTCCCGTTCACGCCTAACATCCTCGCCAGTTTCTCATTAACCAAAGTTGCCGACGAACCTTCGTCCAAAAATGCAAATGTCTGAATAACTGACCCATTTGGTCCAACTACCTCCACTGGCAGAACCTTAAACAATAGCTTCGATGTATTTACCTTTACTGTATTGACATTTGCACCCATACTTGTTGATGTAGATCGGTCTCCCACTTCCTTTGAGGGTACATTAATTTTGCTTGCTTCAGCCTTATTGTGAAGCATTCTGTGATGAAATCGCTTACATCCATCTAAATTGCAATCGCGTCTCTTTTTGCAAGAACTCATATTATGTCCACGTCCTAAAAATCCGAAACACAACTTCAATTTTCCGACCAATTCCCACCTTTCTGTCATATTTCCCTTTGTAAACTGTTTACATTTGTCAAACGTGTGATCTCCTTTGCACTGATAACATGAAATTAATGAGGAATTCTTTGCAGTAGAATCTGCCGTCGTCTGCATTAAAGTTTTCTGATTTGATGCGGAATCTCCTTTAGTCTGATATAGTCGATATGGTGCAGTTGTCTGTGCTGCTCGAGCAATGTTAAATGATATATTGTCAATCCAATTAGCAAAATGTTTTAAGTTTGGATATGGAGACACTGTGGTTGCATATGTTGACCATTCAATACGCATCCTCATGGTTCATGATTAGCAACCTTTGTTGCAAATGGAACCACCCTTTCTGAATTATTCTCAGAAATCTGACTTATTTGTGCCACCTTTTCCAATTGACTCCTAACCAGCTGTTCTGGTTGCCCATATTTCAATTCAAGACGATTCATGATATACACGACATTGGCTGGGTTTATTAGCATACATGCCACATCATCTCTAGCTGATCCGCTCAAGCTTTTCTGTAATCGCAATAAATTTTCCAAATTTGTATAACCAAACGCCGCTGTTGTTTCCCTATACATACAGTTAAAAACTGGCCATTCTTCTGCCAACCCACTAAAATTTGGCAAATCTATAATTTTATGCCCAGAACCTTGCGATCTATTTTTATACCCATGTGACATAGCGCTAGGATTTATATCTGTTGGGTCAAATGCCATCCCACTTGTACCGAATGCGTTATATCTCTGTGACCCCATGGCACCAAAACTAGATGCATAATTTGCACGGACACCATCATCATTTGTACAGCCTACCTGTGAGGTATAAGATTCAGTTGCTCCGTCTTGAGAAACGCCGTAGCCATTCATTCCGCCCTGTGCGGTGCTGAGAGTATGTGTGCTATTTGCCAATCGGGCTCCAGTTCCTGTTACGTTTCCATGTGAAACGCTTATGCCTGTAATTGAATCATGCCTTGGCGCCATACCATGTGCGCCGCTCACCATTGCTGCTGTGAATCCAGGTGCACTCCCCTGTAGAGTGCTGATGCTAATGGCGCCACCCTGTGTGGTCACCAAACTGGACACACCGCTCGCCGTCATCAATCCAGAAGGAATAGCACTTCTCTGTGAAGCGCTGCGTGCCGTGGTGCCACCCTGAGTGGGCAGCGGGTTGGGCATACTGCCCGCCAAGGCCAATCCAGAAGCACTTCCCTGTGAAGCGCTGTGTGTCGTGGTGCCGCCCTGTGTGGGCACCAGATGGGGTACACTGCCCGCCATAGACAATACAGTAGCACTTCCCTGTGAAGCGCTGTGGACCTTGGTGCCACCCTGTGTGGGCACCAGAGGGGGTATACTGCCCGCCATGGACAATCCAGTAGCACTTCCCTGTGAAGCGCTGTGGACCGTGGTGCCACCCTGTGTGGGCACCAGATTCGCCTTGAACTGTAGCTCAGGTGGGGTGTCTCCCCGTGCGTGCTTGTGTTCATATTCGTGTGAGTCCGTGTCTCTGCTGCCAAGCTCTTGATCTGCGTCCACAAAGTCAACATGTTTGTGATCGCCAACTTTTAAATCTGCCGATGCCTTCGGCTTATCCTTGCTTGCAGCCAGATCCTTCTTCATGATCGTCATATGCTTCTGTATGGACATATGGGTCATTCTTTTATTGTATAAACCGAACAGTTAAAAAAATTTTTATTTTTCATTTTAATGAAAAAAAATCCGAAATTAGATCTCGACATGCCCACCAAAACGTAATTTGCGGTTTTTGCACAAAATTTTTGTTAATTTCATACACAATTTCAAAAATCGTCAAAAACGGAAAAATGGAAAAAAAGGGTTTTTTCAAAACGTGATTTCTCAGGTTTGGTTTATCGGACAGCTTTCAAGTTGATATTGCTGAAAAGTATTTTACTGTAGCTACTCAAATTATAATTTTAAAGATTTTTAAATTATTTTATAATATTAAGTAATTGTTGCTAAAAATTATTTATAATTTTTTTTCAATGTTAACCACCATGATATAGCTTCTAAGCATAAACAATTTATTGTCCTATACGTAACTTAAATTTTGGTGTTTTCAAAAAGATGGAGACTTTTATAGTTTAAAAAATATGAATTTTTTAAGTTATAAACAAATAAAAAGATGCCCGTAAAGTATGATTTGCCACGCAGTCAGTTTCAAAGCTTTACGACTGAAACTTGGCTAGTTGGCTTTATATATTTCAAGCTTTTCAAAAATGTCAACATCACACAGATCGGACGTCTATATCATATAGCTGCCATAGGAATGCTGAATTTGTTTGTGGTATAATATACTTTGAAAACTCTGGTCACCCTAATCCACAACAAAATGCAATTAATCATAGCATTCGTATGGCAGCTATATGAAATGGACGTCCGATCTGCGTGATGTTGACATTTTTGAAAAGCTTGAAATATATAAAGCCAACTAGCCAAGTTTCAGTCGTAAAGCTTTGAAACTGACTGCGTGGCAAAGCTTTCTTTAAGGGCATCTTTTTATTTGTTTATAACTTAAAAAATTCATATCTTTTAAACAATAAAAGTCTCCATCTTTTTGAAAACACCAAAATTTAAGTTACGTTTAGGACAATAAATTGTTTATGCTTAGAAGCCATATCATGGTGGTTAACACTGAGAAAAATTATAAATAATTTTTAGCAACAATTACTTAATATTATTAAATAATTTAAAAATCTTTAAAATTATAATTTGAGTAGCTACAGTAAAATACTTTTTAGCAATATCAACTTGAAAGCTGTCCGATAAACCAAACCTGAAAAATCACGTTTTTAAAAAACCCTTTTTTTCCATTTTTCCGTTTTGGACGATTTTTGAAATTGTGTATAAAATTAACAAAAATTTTTGTACAAAGCCGCAAATTACGTTTTGGTGGGCATGTCGAGATCTAATTTCGATTTTTTTTTTCATTAAAATGAAAAATTAAAAATTTTTTAACTGTTCGGTTTATAAAAGAATGACCCATATGCATGGACTCCATGTTCTCCTCCTGTAACTTCTGCATTGAAGCCATCGTTCTAATGATATGGTCCTCCTGTGATCGTTGCCATGCCATCATTTGCTCCATAAAACCGTCCAGTTTGGTTTCGTTCTTATTTTCTTCCGTTTCAGACACATCTATTTTTTCAATGCCACTCATATTGGTCTCTATTTCATCATCTCCTTTTGCTTGTGTTGGAGTTGACGACGCCGTTTTTGCCGCGCGTTTTGTCTTTTTGCCGCTGCGTAATTTCATGATTGGGTACTGATTTCAATATGAGTGAGCGAGACAAACAGTGTATATGCCAGAATACACACACATACAATCAAATTCCAAGAATTCGAATTTCACAATTTGTTGCCATCCAAGGCCACCACCGCCGTAAGAGTCTCAATCAAATCCAATTCAATCAGCCAAAAATGCACCGCTCCAGAGTGTGCAAGTATGCCGATCGAGCCAATAGTTTTGCCGTAAACAATTTATTAGTGCATATCGAGCTACTAATTAATAAAAATGTTGCGCCTCCAGTAGGCGACTAGACTTTTGATCGCACATTAATAGAACGTAGGTATATTTTTCCACTTATTATCGATGCTTATAATGTTTGAAGTTATAAACGTAATTGTAAGATGTAAATTAAATGCGAACGAGCGTACGAGATACGAGCGTTTATACGAGCGAGCGTACGAGCGAGATACGTTTATTAATTAGTGCGTAGCCCACGCCATCTTGATTGAGACTGTCCGCCTCGGTTGTTATCGATCTTAACCTATTCTCGCCAGGGCTGCACAAATGAGTCGGGACGGTGTCAAGAGCACTGATTCAAAGTTCAGGGCCACAGAGATATATCGGATTCTTGAGCGCCAAATTTAAAAAATGTATGAGTCTATAACACCTCTATTTATTCATTTATTATATCCTTGGATATAATATATTTTAATATTGTCCAGATGTTTGTAACGCACAGAAAGAAGCATCTCCGATCACATAAAACATAGATATTCTTGATCAGCATAAAGAGCTGAGTTGATATAGCCATGTCCGTCCTTCTGTCCGTCTGTTTCTATGCTATCTCCTCCGTCAGTTTAAATCGCAATTATAAATCGATGCTCTCTGCTGCGACTGCACTTATCTGGCGTCAGATCATTGCAGCGGCAGAGAGAGATAATAACAGAGAGACTTATTTTCTAACAGCTTAGCATACTAAGAGTATTGTGCACATGCAAGTGCGAATTTCAAGTTAAATAATTATCTAGGTAGATGTGGCGAGAGTTGCACCAAGCGAAGCCTGAAATGGCTTAACACCGGCCGCGTTAAAGGACCTCTGGCATTCAAACAATTGGTAGAGGTGCAAGCTTATGTATAGCCCGCTTAAAGACACCGGATTTGGTCTTCACTTCTGCCACCCGGATCTTTCCATCAGCACCAGGGTGCACTTCAACGACGACGCCGAGCATCCAATATTGCGGAGGCGCGTTGTCTCGTGGAGAAGAACCCTTTCTCGAGGTTGGGAGCGTCGCGATTCCATTTGTGCCGCTGCTGAAGAGTTTGAAGGTAGTCGCGAGACCAATCCTTCGAAAAATTCGTTTTGATTGTGTCGACGCCGATCGGCCGTGAATTCAACACCGCCTCCACTTCGACGATTATGGTTTGCAGCTCGTCCTCGCTGGGTAAAATGCTGCCCAGTGCCCTCTGCAGCAAATGCTTCGCGGACTTCACTGCGGCCTCCCAGAGGCCGCCGAAATGTGGAGCTCTGGAATGAAAACGAATTCGGTTCCACGAGTCGCCAGATGAGCCACGATGCCAGCCGTGTGAGCATCGAATTGGGCCTTGAAAGTGGCCAACGCTCTCGCCGCACCCACAAAATTGGTGGCGTTGTCGCAGTACAGCTTGCTCACAGGGCCACGCCGATTGATGAACCTGGACAAACATAAAATAAACGATTTAGAAGTCAGGTCTTTTACTAGTTCTAAATGGACAGCTTTAGATAAGAAACACACGAAGACAGCAAGATAGACCTTCACTGGGGGCTTGCCTCTAATTTTCAGCGACATCTGAATTGGACCACAAAAGTCCACTCCGCTTACCTCGAACGGGTACTCGCCATGCAGGCGGTCTTCGGGTAAATTTCCCATTATCTGCTGTAAGAGCCGTGGTTTATAATGGAAGCAATTTACACAATGCCGAACTATAGCGCTACATTCTCTTTTTGCATTGATTAACCAAATTCTTTGCCGTAATATACCAACCAAAGCCCGCGGTCCTGCGTGACAGTTTGTACGATGCAAGTGTTGTAAATAGAGCTGTACAAATCGATTATTTTTCGGCATGAGAAGTGGGAATTTAGCATTATGCGCTAGAGGGGATTGGAGTAAACGACCACCGACTCTCAACACAGTAAAAGTGACTCCTCCCTCGGATTCTGTGCAAATGAATGGAGTAAGCTTCTGATATGATGTTTGCAGTGGTAGTGATTTGCTCAATCGTTGTATTTCCTCTACAAATGCGACACATTGAATGCTTTGAACTACTGTCAAAAACGCTCTATCGAGTTCTTGAGCTGATAGGACAAGTGATTGGCCTTGGTTCCGCTCTTTATAATTAATGAACCGACGCATGTACGCTACCACACGAATGATCTTGAGAAACGACGATGATTTATTGACAAGGTCACAAATTCTGTTTTGTTCGGTATGGACGGTCAACGGCCGCGACAGAATGACGTTCCTCCAATATATGCTCTTCATGTGCTAGGTTAATATGAGGATTTTCTGGCCACTGCTCACTATTTAGTTTCAAGAACTCTGGGCCACTTAACCAGAAAGATTCATTGAGCTCACTGATTGTACATCCGCGAGAAACCAAATCTGCAGGATTTTCCTTTGTGGACACGTGACGCCACGTTGTATTGGGAGTTAGTTCCTGTACATCGGCAATTCGATTCGAAACGAAAGTGCTATATTTTGACGGATGTTGTCTAAGCCAGTGCAATACCACTTCAGAATCCGACCACAACACAACTTCTTCTACAGGACAACCAATCTCCTGTTTAACCTTGTCCCAAAGATTTGCCAACATGTGTGCGGCGCAAAGCTCCAATCTTGGAACAGTCTTGGTCTTTAAGGGAGCTACCTTGGATTTTGCAGTGAGTAAGGTTACAGAAACACCGTTTGGTTGTACTACTCTCACGTAAATGCAGCATCCATATGCTCTGGTGGATGCGTCTGCAAACCCATGAATTTGACACGTTATTTGTTTTGTGGTACCAATGTACCGAGGAATTGTGATCAACTCGAGTGTTGAAAAACACGCTACAACTTCCTCCCACTGAGATCGAAGATGTTGAGGTATTACCTCGTTCCAGTTGAGATTATGTCGCCAAATATCTTGTATCAAAATCTTAGCCTTCGTAATAATGGGACTCAGTAAGCCGAGGGGATCATAAAGTCTTGCTGTAAACGATAAGATTGAACGCTTCGTCGGTTCAGCAGACCGAGCAATATCAACTAAAGCTGACAAGGAGTACTTAAAGTGATCAGTACTTGGGTTCCATATAAGCCCGAGAGTTTTTGTGTCTTCTTCCTCTCCAAGCGGAACCGCATCCTCCCCGCCCTTAAAATTGTTAAGTCGACAATTTGATGCCCATTTTGCTAACACTAGCCCGGCAGATTCTAGTATTTGCATCAACTCACTCCGCACCAAGTTCACTTCTTCTGGCGTATCAGCACCTGACAATAAGTCATCAACATAAAACTCCTTTGCAAGTGCTCTAGAACCCATAGGATGTGATGAAGCATACAATTCACTCAAATATTTTAGACATCGAATTGCTAAAAATGGAGCTGAAGCAGTTCCGTATGTAACGGTATTTAGACAATAAGTTTGGAGAATATCCGAAGGGTTTTCTTTCCACAAAATCAACTGATACTTGCGCTGAGCTTCGTCAATTTCTTTCTGACGGTACATTTTTGTGATGTCAGCTGTAAGCGCGAATTTGTTGCAACGAAATCGGAGTAGTATTGAGTACAAAGTCGGTTGTATTGTAGGACCCACCAGCAATATATCATTTAATGACAACTGTGTCGACGTTTTGCACGATGCGTCGAACACTACACGCAACTGTGTTGATGTGCTCTGTGGTCTTAACACGCATTGATGAGGTACGTAATAATGCGGTTCTCTCGGGATATTACAATCGATAGGGGACATGTGGCCCAACGAAATGTATTCTTTCATGAAAGCTATATACATTTCGCGAACACTAGGTTGTTTTGCAAGCCTGCGCTCCAAAATCAAATACCTTCTCTTTGCTGTGTCAAAAGATGATCCAAGGCATTGAGGGCTTGACTTAAAAGGCAGAACAACACTAAATCGACCCGAGGTTAGTCGTACAACATTGTTGACGAACGACTTCTCACAGATCAGCTGTTCTGGGGTTAGCATTTTGGCTTCAGATGCACTTGGAACGTGTTCCAACTCCCAGAATTTCCGAACTAATGTATCGAGAGGACAATTTTCTTGACTAATCGCAACAAATGAATTTGAATGAGGAACTCTACTTTCAGAAGTTTTGAAACGTCCAGACACCACCCATCCGAATACCGAATTTTGCAGAGTTAACGCTCCATCGCAACTTTTTACTTGCCCAACTTTCAAGAGATCAAAAAAGAGCTCTGCTCCAATAAGCAGATCGACCCTTTGGGGCTTGAAAAAAGCTGGATCGGCTAGAGCCATGTCATTTGGGATGCTAAACTCTTTTATTATTTGTTGTTGGGGAAGTGGTGCACCGCGACCAATATTGGTCTATTGTGCCCCCCTACTGAGTTTACAGCTCTCCTAGCAGCCCTATTTCCTGTACAAAAGCCAGGATTTTTGTGGGTTCTAAGTTGCCGATATTGCTTGGGTGTAGAATGTGTTTCCCAAATTTGCTGAGTCTGCGCCTCGCTAGGGCGTCGCAATGTGCTAGTATATGTTCAGAGGACTCCGCCTTCTCTTCACAGTATCTGCAAAGTTGGGTGTTTGTTATTCCCAGCTTATACATGTGGCTCCGCAGTCTGCAGTGACCCGTATAGAGCCCTGCCAGAATCCTGAGGGCATTCTTTTCTTGTTGGATTATCTTTTGGAACCTTTTGAGGTTGTTGTTCACCATTAATGCTTTAGCTTGTCTCATTCCTTTGGTGTTTACCCAGGAGGCTGTTCTAAGCGTATTCTCGTCCATTCTTAGGAGTCCTTTTATTGTGTGTTGGCCTATACCGCAATAGGGCTCTGGCCCTACCATTGTGGTGGCTGCACCCTTGCGTGCCAGTTCGTCGGCCAATTCGTTTCCAGGGATGTTGTTGTGTCCCGGTATCCATCGAAGGGTCAGGTTGTTCCTGCTGCCTAGTTGGTCTAGTTTGTTCTTTGTCTCTAAGACTAGCTTAGAGGTGAACTTATTACTGCTGAGCGCTTTAAGCGCTGCTTGGCTATCGGAGAGGATAGCTATTTCTCTATTATGGTAGTAAGGTAAAAGGTAAAACTGGCTATACAGCTCCTCAACGGGGCCAAGCCAAGCTTCTCTCAATCTCTTGGCGTGTGTGCTTTAAGTTTTTCGCACAAGAGAAAGGGACCTACAGTTTAACGCCGGATCCGAACGGCAAAGTTTGAGAAATTGCTTTTTCATGGCTAGTTACTTCACTGCTGGCCCACTAAGCTGGTGAAGGTGACCGTATTTTTAAAAGCTAGTTTCTAAAGAAAGAAAAAACTTTTTATTATTAGATGTTCAGAGGCGGGATCGAACCCACGACCTCCCGCCCAGCAGTCCAGCACACTAACCACTGGGCCACAGACGGCCACATTATTATGGTAGTGCTTTTCCATATTACTGTCTGCGCAACGGGAGATGGCACATACTTCAGCTTGAAATATGCTTGTGAGTTCTCCCATTGGTTCAGATATTTTCGTTCCTGGTCCCGCTACCCCAAGTCCGGTTCCTTGGGGCGTCAGGGACCCGTCTGTATACCACATAATTGTGTGGGGTTGCATTTTATATGTTTCTTCTAGTGAGATCCATTCTCTCTTATTACTTTGGTGTACAGTAAAGTTCCTGTCAAAGTGATACTCGGCCACCATTTCGTCTCTGGGTTGGAGGATTAAAGGGGTTTCTACCCACTCCCTCTGCTGTTAATCTAAGCAGTGTTGCTTTTTTCTTCAGGCAGATGGTATGGTGGAGCGGTGTTAGCTCCATCAGAACCTCGATTGCCGCTGTGTGCCGATTGTGTGTTGCAGTTTTTGCAACTGCGTCCTAACTGTGAGGAGGTTTGCTCTATCTCCCCACACAACAGCTCCATAAGTGAGCATCGGTCTCACAACCATGAGGTATAGCCATCGGAGTATGTGTGGTGCCATGCCCCACGATTTTCCGGCTATGCTCCTGCATGTGAATAGTGCTCTAGTGCACTTGCTGAGTGTATACTCTAAGTGCTTGTCAAATCTCAGCCTGTTGTCAAAGACAACGCCGAGGTATTTGACTTCTTTTTCTGGTGTAATGAGGCAGCCGGATAGGCGTATTGGCCTCATTCTGCTTCGCTTGTATTTTCTAGTGAACGGTACTATGATGGTTTTTGCAGGGTTTAGGTTGAGCCCAACCTCCTTGCACCAGTCAGACGTCACTTTCAGTCCCCTCTGGACTATGTCATATAAGGTTTCTTCATACTTTCCTCTCGCAAGGATGACAATGTCATCAGCGTATCCTTGGCATGTTATGCCCAGGGAGGCAAGTTTCTCTAGGAGCTCATCCACTAGTAGACTCCACAACAGTGGGGAGAGAACTCCCCCCTGAGGGCACCCTCTAGTTGTGGTTACTGTGATGGTTTCTTCGTCTGCCACTGCAGAGGCTTCTCTGCATCGTAGAAGTGAATCTACCCATCGGCCTACTGTGGGGTTTACTCCTCTTCTGATTAGAGCATTCTTGACAGCACTATGGGATGTGTTGTCGAATGCTCCCTCAATGTCTAGGAAGGCGCATAGAGCCACTTCCTTGTCTTCTATTGTTTTCTCGAGCATCTTCCCGAGTTGATATAATGCCGTGTCGGTTGAACGGCCTGTTCTGTACGCGTGCTGTGTTGGTTGGAGGGGTACCTCCTTCAGCAACGTGCTTCTTATGCTGTTGTCCACTAGCTTTTCAATCGTTTTCAGTAAAAACGATGTCAAGCTAATGGGTCTGAAGGACTTGGGGTTAGTTATATCCTTCTTCCCTGCCTTGGGGATGAAGAGTTCCCTTGCTCTGCGCCAGGCACGTGGGATATACCCAGTTGCCAGACTGCTAGTGATAACCTTCCTGAGGGTGGGTAGGAGTATGTCCTTTCCATCCTGCAGGAATGCTGGATAAATGCTATCCGGTCCAGGAGATTTGAAGGGTGGGAATGTTCCAATTGCCCATTCAAGTCTGCCTGCGGACACAATTTTCTTGGCTTCTGCCCAGTCGGAGCTACGAGGGTGGTAGTAGTGCTCTTGGTCGACGCATTCTTCCACGGAAATGCTTCCCGGGAAGTGGGTGTCTAGCAAGAGACGTACTCTCTCTTCGCTACTCACTGTATAGGCATTATCCTTTTTGAGCGAGATGTTACCATCCGGGCTTTTCTTGGCCAGGACTCTATGTAATCTCGCTCCTTCCATTGTGTCTTCTATAGACTCGCAGAATTTCCTGTAATTCTTTCTTTTGGCTTTCCTAATCTCACTATTGTATAGCGTCAGGGCTTGCTTGTATTTATGCCAGTCCTGATTTTTTTTGGCTTCATTAAAAAGAATTCGGGTCTTCTTCCTGAGTTTCTCCAAGGTAGAATTCCACCAAGGAGCATCACTTTCTTTTCTCGATTTGCTTAGAGGACAGTTCTCTGCTTTTATTTAGTTCGTCGACTAAAATTTCTAGTTCTAGGGGGTGTTTCGGTAACCGAATCCTAGGCATATTGTTTCCTAGCGTGGAATAGAATGCTAATCTCTTTAGTGGAAATAGTTTTCTCAGGTTGATAGGAAGATATTGATTTTAGAATGCTCAACTCAGCATCAGATTTGAACTTGTTGTCGCGAGATGCAATTGTAGTCTGGACTGTATGCTGCGTCGATGAACTGACCTTTCCTATCCCTAGCAAACTAACTTCCTTTCGAACCCTTTCCAGTTTTAAAGTTTTGGCTAAATCATTAGTAATGAAATTCATTTGTGAGCCCGAATCCAATAGTGCTCTTGCTAAATGATAATTTCCCGATTGATCCATAATCTTAATCAAAGCAGTGGCTAAGATTACCTGATCGGACTCGACTGATTGAGCAGCATGATTCACAAAGGACACCGTTGCCGCCGTTGAATGTTCAGTTTCAGTTGTTGATTGCTGTTGTGCTACGCTTGTTTGCTGTAAACCAACTGCATATTTGTGAAGTAGTGTGTGGTGCGGTTTTGAGCATACCCTGCAATGTGAAGATCTACAAGTCGAGACTGCATGACCCTTTTTTAGGCAATTCAGGCATAGAGGAAAACTTTTAACAAATTTGAATCGATTTGCAAATGGTAAAGCAGCGAAAGAAGTACATGTCTGAATAGAATGATAGTTTGAATTGCAAAACACACACTTCGAAGTTTGAGATGGATTCTGCTGAGTGACGGATAAGGAAGTTTTAGATCCCTTTTTCAGTTGATTTTCTCGATCTGATTTACGCGGCTTATCTCTTCCTGTAGCTTCACTGGCTGATAGATATTGATATCGTTTGTTCAACAAACTTTCACAATCAGCCCAGAGAGGAATTTTGTTGTAGTCCAATGACTCTTCCCATCTGGATCGTGTACCAGAATCAACCTTTTATATGACAACATGAATAAGCATCGCGTGAGCTATGTTCTTATCATCTCCAATAGATAATAAGGATTCATAAATAGCAGTCACGGTATCTCGCATAGAACGAAGAGACAATGCGGACGGATGCGACATGGAAGGGATATCGAACAATTTAGCAATACTATTAAAATATATCAGACAACTATTATCGTACACCCTTTTAAGAGCAGATAATGCCTTTGGATAATTGGTTTCTGAAACTTGGAATGCTTTGACCGTACCTAGCGCTTCTTTCTCCAGGCAAGATACAAATGGTTGAATTTTTCTATATTGGAGAGTGTATCATCATTGTCTACAAGGCTTTCAAACAATCCAATAAAACTTTTGTACTCTGCATAATCTCCACTGAATTTTGGCAACTTCAAATAAGGCAGTCGCTTTGCTTGCGAACCCGATGCAGATGTATTCAAAATTGAAGTATTTCCATGTGCATGCGAACGACCACCAGCTAATATCAAAGTAGATTTTGCCTTGACGCATAAATTTTCTAAGTCGGCACGAGACGCCAAAGAGGTACTTATTTTGTCTAGCTCATCTTGAATTTTAAACACTTTCCCAATGTACTCATTTAAAATTTCTAAACGGCATTCTAATTCAACCGCAGTAGCCGACTTTTTATTTTGTTTCACTGACTCATTAATCCGTTCGATGTCTTGGATTATGCTTTGTCGTCGTTCAAGTAAATCAAATCCTTCATTCTCCGAAAGAGATTTGTTAAGGTTAGCCCTTCTTCCACCCATTGTTGAGCACTTTACAGCCATTCGACTAACTTGAAGGTTTTCACGCAAAGAGCACTGTAAAATTGCACTTAAATAAAGTTCAGCCTACTGTAAGCAAAGCAAATTGTATATGTTTAACTGGGCAATAGACAACGACGCCAGTGATCAGCTGCTAACAAATAAAAGCAACTATTTCCAATAAAACAAATGTTTAATGCGCAATGATAAAGACGCAGCAGCTGCACCTGAAGTCTGAAATATTTATGTTTCTTTTTCAACCCACTCGGCCGTATGCAAGCGAGCAAACAGTTAAGTTGACGACAAAGGTAGAAGCGACTGATTTTTAGCCGCCTGTTCCAGCGCTAGAACAATTCACATAAACAAAAAAAACAGTTCTCAGAGAGCCGCAACGACAGCGACGGCAGCGATCAAAGAAGAGCCGATCGTTTCGTTTTCAGCTATTCCAGCTTCAGCGCACTGAGACGTATGTGTGTGTGTGTGTATATGTGCGCCAGCAACTGTTTCGCAGCCCACTTGTTTCAGCGATTCGTATGTATGTTTATGCTTAGAGTTGGGCGCGCATTTGGTATGTAATAGAGGTTGTAAATATGTATGTTGTATATGACTTCTTTGCCGCGCAAATGATCCAAGTAAGCGGGATGTATGTATGCGCGGCTGCGCAGAGTCAATGTTTCAAATTGCGGGATTTATGTAGGCAGCGACTTAGCAAAGCCAATGTAACAACTTGCGGGATTTATGTATGTAGCGGCCAAGCAAAGCCAAGCGAATATTTATTTGCATATATGTATATATGTTTGTGGCGGCTAAGCAAAGCCCAGCAAATTTTTCAATATAAAATTTGCGGAAGAATTGACCATGCCAATCTTACTCAGTAGTCCAATTAACTGACTGGGTCGTAAATTAAGTTTCGATACTTGTTACCTGGCGATGAGTTCTACTCTGATGATTATGTTGACTCCAATTGCAGCGATTCATCTGATAGGTCATCCAGGTTAGAACAAGGCGAAGCGAGGGTAAATGTCCCAATCCAATTGACTGGCCAAACGAGATCCACTCACAGAAATTGGTTGAGAAGTTGAGCGAAGCAGGCAACTCTGGTCCAAGCACCTCCACAGAGTTCCACAAAGATCCAACTTCACTTATCTGGCGTCAGATCATTGCAGCGGCAGAGAGAGATAATAACAGAGAGACTTATTTTCTAACAGCTTAGTATACTAAGAGTATTGTGCACATGCAAGTGCGAATTTAAAGTTAAATTATTATCTAGGTAGATGTGGCGAGAGTTGCACCAAGCGAAGCCTGAAATGGCTTAACAAGGACCGATCGGTCGAAAAACAAGTTTTAGTGATTTTTTCTTTTTAATGGTAACGTCCTTATATTATACTTTCCAGTTTGATCAAAGTCGGATGAATATATCGTATAGCTGTCATATAAAAAAATGGCAGGCATAAATCATGCTCCAAGGGTATATAAACTTCGGTCGAGCCAAAGTTAGCTTTTTCTCTATTTTTTTATATGAAATTTTTCATTTCGCGGTTATCTCCTACCAAGCTCTAATAGCGCTAAAATACTAAATCTATATTTTCTGTATTTTTATCGACAGATCCCTGAATAATTAATTTAATTATTTCAAGAGGTGTCACACGTTGTCGATGCACAAATTTGCGTAATCGGGTGAAATTTGAATAATTTTCCCATCAATGATTGAGCGCAGTTTTCAAAGCCAGCTACAAAACACCGTGAGACGTCAACCAAATTTAAACTGGGCAATAATTATGAATTTAATCATTAATAAAGGATTATTTCTGCTCATCAGGCCCCGTAGACAGGCGTGGGCCGTGAAGAACGCATGTTAATCATTTGTATTTATTGATTGTGAAACTTATAATTTAAAATTAAACCAAAAACAACGTTCTAGGCAATGTGACCAAATTACATACATACATCTTACAATCTGATCACACTGTCCCAAAACAAATGAATTGTCACTTTTGGTATTTTTATTTTAGCAGTTCTTTGGTGGAAGCTAAGCTACCAAGCTTAAAGCAGGATTCCCCTGCCATAGCCCCTTCGAATGCTTGCCGAACTCATGCTTCACTGTGTGTTAAAAAGAGAGACGGTCACATTTTCGCGCCCTCTTCTTGGGGAACCCTGATGTAAGTAGCAACTCAGCGAATGTGTACATGTGCATACAACTTTTCTCTTTAAGTGGCAACTGTTCGCTCAGAATTAACAACAGAGCAGAGCGGGCACTTAGCCCGTTGCTCCTACACATAGGGAAAAAACAGAGAACATCGGTCTCAAAACGAGCACAAACGTTACCAAAAACAGTGCACGAACAGTGTTTTCCATTTGTAGTACAATGTTCTTACTTCAAGATCAATTTATTGAGAGCGTTAAAACTCAAATTGAGTTGATATTGTTCCATTTTAAGAACTTGATTTTAGTTAATATTGTTCCCTTCGCAAGAACATTTTAAACTCATGTGGGAAAAAATTTGATTGATTTTGGACCGGGTGTGCGCGGATTCCTCACATTTGGGTTTAATGGGGAATGGGGACATACCTTTTTTTCGATTGAAAGTGAAGGGCGCCAAGGCTCCTGGAAATGCGCTCTGCTGCTTCTCCCTCCTCCCATATTATTCCATAGGAATCAGAAACATCGCATCAACGAATCACTCCATCTGACACGTTTCATTTAAATCTTTCGGAAAAACAGAGAAAATGTTTGTTGACCATGACTGGGAATTGAACCTGGTCCGTTGGTACGTATGGGATGACGCTCCAGCACATTCAGCCGTTGTACACTTTTGCATATTCACATCTAGAGGGCTTCTTATGATTGGTTGGGATGACATGAGAGAGAGATCAGGAGCCAACTTGCTCTCACTCGCTCTGTCTCTTGATGCCAGAATCTCCGAAGCAAAAATTGCTAGATTTGGGAAAAAAAAAGTTGCTAAAAATTATTTAAAAATTACCAGAAAAAATTTATACAATATTAAAATTTTATACTACACTTTAGAAATAAATGTAAATACTTAAATTAATACGGAACATGATTTATGTATGTGAAAAAATTATATCATACGTATGTATTTTAAGAATTTTATATTTTTATCTACAAAAATCTTACCAAGAATTTTTGTCACACTAAAGTTAATGGACTCTTCCAACAAAAGATTAAAAGCGGCGTTACTATTGTCGGTGCGTAAGTCGTCCTTGAAATGCATCTCAAGTTTACTTTTAATAATGTAGGTGCATTTTGATCTGCCTAATCTAATATTTTCAGCAGCATTGCAAGCGAAAAAATGCTCCACACACAACTTTGACAAATGATCACTTGTCGCAACAAAGAAAATCTAACACAGAAGCACACTTTGATACGCCTCTCTTTTTTGAGTGATGTTAACTCCATCCTGACAAAGAGAACATTCATTGTGACAACTCAAAATATTGCTAAAAAAAAGGTTGTCGACATAGGAAAAAAAGTTGGTTTGAGGGAGACGGACATAGTAACAAAAAAAATGACTGCAAACAGCTGACTAATATCTGAGTGAAATTTTTAACGACGCAGCAAAGTGTGCTTCTATGTTAGATTTTCTTTGGTCGCAATAGCCGTGTGTTTTTCAATGCGTAGGCATAGTGCCGCTTCTTGTTCCTCCGTTTTTGTTGACTTTCGAAAGCTCTGCGCCAATTGCGGATTTGCAATACGTACAATATGCTCTCGTTAGATTAGTGGAATCCCTGCAAATCCGGTGCCAAAAATTTGGCTTATTAACTTTTGGCATCTTAATCGAAATCGATTCGAATAAATCTTCGAACTGTTGCCACGTCTAGAATGGCGGTTAATCATCATTAATTCAAATATTCAACCCGATTTTCAACGGTGGGTCATTATATATTAACCCATATTACAAAGATCTTCGTTTGTAAATACTTTTCGCTGCTGATGATTCGCTACTGCATGCCACTGGAAAAAAAATGTCAAATACAATGAAAAGGTTCAAGTTTTCCACTTCCCATAAATCCTTGATTTTCAAATTTAAATTGGTTGATGCTAAACTAAATATTTTGTGCTTATTATTCTTGTGGATTCCCACTCGTGTAGTACCATGTAAATTTGATTCTAATATTTAGTCTCATGCTTCAGGCATGTTTTAGACACCTAATAATAATTATTATATTATAATATATAAAGGTATGTCGCTCAGCCTAAAATTGACAACGGAGGGGTTTTGGTTAAAGCTCGTGTATACAAACCAGCGATGGCCCTTGGTGGCATCCCGGGGCCGAAAATATTTCGCTATTCACATGTACACAAACCGAGCGCTTGCCGAAGCTGAGACCAAAGAAAGGCGTCATTCGCTCGACAGAGTTCGAAGCAATTAGGTCGAAGCAGGTTCACGGAGCTTTATTTTCGCATACTAATACACTCTCACTTTTTGGCCTCGCTCTCGCTGGCCATCGCTGATACAAACTTTCGAATTAAGTGAAAAGTGCATACACAGAATTAATTTTTGAGCAAAGAGCGCACTTTGTGGCCGCCATACCTTCTTAGTTGTTTCAAGTATACAATCGAATGTTGTATACCTTGTGTATACAAATGTATATAGTATATGCATTTGTACATATGTATATTAATAACCGAAAGCCCCTTGAGAATCTACAGCGCAGAAAGCTTTTCTATCTAAATTTTTAAAGCTATCAAAGTTTTTTAGTGTTAGACAGCCACTCGGTGCGTTAACATCTTATTTAAGCTTTATTTTAACAAAAGGTTGAGATCATCTTGGTTTCTATGTATGTACACCTGAAGATTCATATAAATAATTATACATAGCAGTGATGCATACGCAGTCGTACTAAAACAAATTTTTACGTAATGTGTTCTAATTAAATAGTGTGCATGAGTGTATGTGTGTTGTAAGCACATACGTATGGGCAAACGTATTTGTTTTTATATATAAGTGTGTGAATGTGTGCTTCTTGTATTAATAAGACATTGACAAAGTCTAACAGTATTTGCTAAAAGTATTAAAGCGAATTGTATCTCATACATACATATAAACAGATAGCGATCGGAATTTTATACAGCGCGCAGGCCTGTCAGAGTGAACGTGTGGTCATCTAAAAGAGCACAAACGGGGAAACTGTGACGTCATGTGGTGTGTTTATACAATTATCAATGATTGAATGTGTACAAAAATATACGTTACGATAACAAATCGCGATGTGTTAACAAAATACATAAAGTACATACTTACATATAGACCTCAGGTACAACACGTAACCAAAAGTTTTAATTTATTGTACATATGTACATACATACGAATCAATGTGTGTTTGAAATACATAGGTATTTATAAAGTTCTGTGGAAATGTATTCATAAGTAGTTGCTGATCATGCTCCATCATGATCCCTTTGTTTGCTTGATGTTCCAAACGTACCGAAAACGTGTATTTTCGTTTTATATAGTAGGGTAAGTTCGATTTTACACCCGTTACTCGTAGAGTAAAAAGGGTATACTAAAGTCGTGCAAATGTATGTAGCAGGCAGAAGGAATCATTTTCGACCATATAAATTATATACATATATTCTTGACAATCTCTGAGACTAGAAGAGGTAGAGCAACCAAATTTAATATGTAAAATGTAAAGATCAAGTTTGTTTAAAATTTTTACTAAAAATGTTGATGACTCCCACAATTTTTGCGATATCTATCTCAAATTGAAAACATATGTACATTTATATTCGAAATATCTATAATCCCTGAAATACAGGAAGGAACACAGGAAGGATTTTTCCAATCTGAAACAAACTTGATCTGGGTACGGTATACACCTACATACACTCATCGAAATTTAATTAAAGCAACTTATAGTTTGTTCAATAAAAATTGTTTAAAACATGTTATAAAACTTTTTCTGCCCAAAAAAAAGTTAAAACGTGCTTGATTTAAAGTAAATCAACAGTATAAAATATTTTTATTAAATTTAAAGCATGTTTACGGCATTTTTTATAAAAAAGTTAAAGGGCATAGCAGAATAAGCATACAAAAACTGCCCCTACTCCGATCAGCACTAAATTTAAATATGTTGTTACCATCAATGAGAAACTTACGCTCCTAAATTTTTAGTCTTCTAATCGCTATTGGAGTAGAGTTATGAGGGCGGAAAGATAAATCAAAAAACTCGTTTATCTTAAGAACCGCTTAACCGATTTGGATGGGTTAAATATATGTTGTAAGTGTCCACAGCACAATTCGAAAAAAAAGAGTGTGTGTCATGGGACGCACGGTACGAGCGAAGCTCTTTACGTTGATACAACCGACTTAAGTAATGGCAAAAATACACCTTTTGAATTTTCAGTCACTGTTAAGTCACTGTTAAGTCGCTGTTAAGTCACTGTTAAGTCACTGTTAAGTCACTGTTAAGTCACTGTTAAGTCACTGTTAAGTCACTGTTAAGTCACTGTTAAGTAACTGTTAAATCACTGTTAAGTCACTGTTAAGTCATTGCTAAATCACTGTCTAACAGATAACATTATAGTTTATAGCACAAAATTCAAAACTTGACCTCAATGCAGCCACTCTCTGGGGATCCCCACCAAATCCCTACCAGACCTAAACCAGATCCCCACCTGACCCACCCCAGATCCTCACCAGATCTTCACCAGATCTCCACCAGATCTCCACCAGATCCCCACCAGATCTTCACCAGATCACCACCAGATCTCCATCAAATCCCCACCAGATCACCACCTGATCCGCACTAGATCCCCACCAGATCACCACCTGATCCGCACCAAATCCCCGCCAGATCCCCACCAAATCTTCACCTGATTCCCACCACTTCCAACTCACACTATCACACTCCACACACAACTGCTTCACTGTACTTTATAACACAGCTTCTACTGTAAAGATAAAAGCTGCTGATTTTGCAAATACAAAACTCAAAGAGAGAATTCAAAGACATCCCCCAAAAGAATCTGTCGCAAAGACAAAATTTTTCAAGATTTACTCCCCCAGTCTGACGTCCGTAAAAGAGCTTCGCTCTAATAATTTTTGCAAATTTTTATTGCCAATTCTTTGGCCCAAAAAAAATTATTGAAATTTTCAAATAATTCTTTTACGGTCTTAGCCTTTTGCGACACCGACTGTTTTTTGCTGGTTTTTTCATTAAGAAGTCCCTAAAAACATATAATTTTTGCAAACACATCCAAAGTGTACCTCATGGTGAAAATTAATTCATCGTTAAAATAGTACTTTTCATTAATATTTTATACATATTAGGCACACTGTAAATCAACTTAAAAGGCGGAAAAAATGCGAATTTTCTGTCAATTCTGTTCGAGTAATTACAGTGTGCTCAATATTATAAAATATATTTGTAAAACTTTTCACATATTTTATTGGTAGTCACTATGAAGATGACTCCCGATGTCACTGCAAAAATTTTACATTGTTAAGGACTTCTTATTGAAAAAAAACAGCAAAAAATCTATAAGATTTAAAATCGATTTACACCTTGAAAAAATTATTTGAAAATTTTAATAGTATTTTTTTTGCCTAAGGATTGGTAATAAAAATGTGCAAAAATAATTTTCTGAATTCTATGGTGGACACTTATAACATATATTTAACCCATTAAAATCGGTTAAGCGGTTCTTAAGATAAACGTTTTTTGATTTATCTTTCCGCCCTCATAACTCTACTCCAATAGCGATTAGAGGCAGCTTTTTGTGTGGTAACCTTGCACGTCGTGTTTATGCTGGCGGACGAAAGTTCAACACGACTGAAGATATTCAAAAAGCTGTTACTAAGGAATGGGCCAAAATACCGGACTCGGAGCTCGAATTCATGACTAGCGCCATCCCGTTAGGCATTTTTAAGCTCATAAATAAGCCTGGAGGTTAAATCCGTTATTTATGGATTTTTTTATTATCCTTATTCTGTATCCTTTTTAATTTTTGTAAGACTGGCTTTAATTAAATTTCGCATTAAAAATTTAACTTTTTTATAAAAAATGTCGAAAACATTCTTTAACTTTAATATAACTATTTGATATTGTTTATTTACCTTAAATTAATCACGTTTTAACAATTTTGGGCAAAAAAAGTTTTATAACATTTTTTAAACAATTTCGATGAGTGTATGATGTGCATGCAAAAATTTGTGTCTCTAGAAGGGCGGACCGACGGACATGTCTAAGTCGACTAGGTTGCGGATGCTGCTCAAGAATTTATACACTTTATAGCGTGTTACATACATTTACACATCTTGAAGATCCCCTTTTACCCATTTTCAATGGGTACAGGGTACAAAAATAGAAGGAAGCTTACTTCGGCTCGACCGAAGTTTATATGCCTGACATTTTGTTACATGGCAGCTTTACCATATATTCATCCAATAAACTCTCCAAAATTGTGTTAAGACAGATAATATTAATAACCGGAAACTATAAAGACGCTAACATTGAAAAGACCCTGCAGTACTGGGAAAGTAGTTCGTGGCTGGTGAAATAAGTACTTACTAGTAGTTTAAACTCAAGAACTACTTTTTCGACTGACCGTTCCTATGGCAGCTATATGCTATAGTTATCCGATTTAAATAAAACTTGCCAGAATTGTGTGGTAGCATATACAATATTATTGTTCAGTAAAAAGTTTGGAGCGATAGCATTAAAAACAAAAAATATTTTCTTTCTAAGACTTTTTGTAGACTTATCTTTTGTATGGCAGCTATACTATACAGTTGTCCGATTTTCATAAATCTTAGTGGAATTATTTAAAGGCATAGAAAACTTATAAATAACGAGGTTTGAAACAAAACAGTGTTTGCCACTAAAACCATTTTTTCGACCGATCATTTCTATGGCAGCACAAACTGACATGGCTATATCAACGCAGCTCGTCATGCTGATCAAAAATGTACATGATCGGAGATGCTTCCTTCTATGCATTACCCACATCTGGAATATACCCACTCGAAGGGTATAAAAAATTAATTAAAAAGAGTGGCCCATCTCCGAAATACCCTGTACAATTGAGTCACACATACAAACACACACAGTGGCTTAGCTAGGGGGGAGGGTTTTGGGGGTTAAATAAAAAATAAAAACAAAAAAAAAAAAAAATACAATTTTTCAGCTACTTAACCACAAAACTTAAATGCAATTGCATTTCATAAAGCAAACCAATAGCTGAAATAATTTTATGAATCAACCTTTTGGTACTATCACTCAGTCTGTCCCGCGTTTGAAAAATTTCTAAAGCTAAATCGGTCTCAGCTTCATGATAAAAAAGACGCAGTTAATTTACATGTTTTGCAATAAATTTTGAGAAAAATATGGTTGTAATATTATGCAGGAAACTAACGTTATCCAACGCAGTTGCACCTGTAAATGGTAACGCAGTTTGATTCTAGAGGTAACTCAAAGTTTTTTATAGTATAACATGGTATAATTATGACATCTTGAAAGTATGACCTTTGTTTTCGCCTTTAAAATCTACCATTTGATTTCCTAAGTTTATATTGAGTTAACTTCTTCGACTGAATATATTTTCGTGCGGTCTGACATGACTCTCATAATTTTTAATTTACCCTTTTTGATAGGCCAGACTTTTATATTAAAATTTATTTGAATAAATAACCCACTTGCATATCTTCGGTGTTTTTGCTCGGATCTTATTATGGTCTTCAGAATATTGGGCCAACTGAATAAATATTAAGTCACTAGGTTCAAACTTTAAAATTATGGCTCGGACAGTTTTTCGCGGCTATAACATGATTTAGTGTGAGCCCGTGCAGGGCTCTGTTCGGTATACACCAACATATATGCCAAAAATTGTGACTCTATCTATTACAGTCTCAGAGATCGACGTGTTCATACAGACAGACGGACGGACATGGCTAAACCGATTCAGCTGCTGATGCTGATGAAGAATATATATACTTTATGGGGTCAGAGGTGATTCCTTCTGTCTGTTACATACATTTGCACAACTCCATGATACCCTTTTACCTATTTTCAATGGTATAAAAACAAGAAAGTCGGTCAAGCCCAAATATGACCTCTGTACCACCAAAGTTTGTATATGGACATTTCCACAGAACCGAAAACTTCTTCGAAAAATTTATGAAAAGCATCAGAATTACGGCATTCACTTTGCATGTAACTTTGCTCATCATTAGTTTTAAAAAACAAATTTTTTGGGGTTTTTTCATTAAATGTTGAAAAAAAAATTGATTTTTTGACATTTCGAAAATTTGTGAGGGGTTGTGAGCCACCCATTTGTAAGTTTAAAATTCGTGTTTTTAAGCAATAACTCTTTATTAAATTAAAAATTAACAATTTTTCTCATATTCTGAATTAAGAAATATCAATGAAAAGTGAAAATCGATTGACGGCAGCCGGCTTGCTTTATTTTATATACGAGCACGTTTTGCTGGTGGTTGTTCTTTTGTTTGCCTTTTTTAATGTTTTTTTTACCTCTTTGGCGCGTTTTTCTTCTGTTTTATTGCGCATCATTGCAACATTCTCTTCGGAAGTCAAAACCGACTTTTTGGCAAAGTGGCTCACAACACCCCATATCTTACTTTTTTAGGTGACGCCTCATAACCAAAACTAATTTTTTTTTCAAAAATTTATATTTCTATCAAAAAGGCAATTGACCAAAGATATTTCTTTCATACTTACTTTTGGCATTACGAAAAAAAAATTGATTAATATTCAAATATCAAAAATGAAAAAAAAATTTTTTTTATATCGCGTTCTGGTGAACAAACTTAAAGAACTTGTTGACTAATAGGTTGTTTGTCAAAAGTTAGGTAATAAGAAGAGAAACACTTGACATAAACAAAAAGTTGTAATTTTTTTGTGGCCAATATTCGCGTGGCTCAGATCGGTGTTTTTTCCTCTAGTCATGGAAATATTAGTTGCATTACAAAACTCGAACGCATTCCGCAGACATTTGTCTTTTTGTGATAGTAAACAAAACGCACTTCCGTATTCTGTCACGTTGCGTATGTGTTTTTGTCTGCATATATCTTGGGAACTTAATGTGTTTAACTCCCAGCTTTTACACTAAATAAAGTGCTACTAAAGTGCTATTCAAAAACCAATATGCGGAAATTTATTATTAGTAAAAAATTCGTGCAATTGTCATGTTTTTCATGTTTTTCAATATAAAAAAGTACAAAATTCGATATAGCTATTTTGTTGTATTTTTTGACAATTGCACATAATTGGTGTGAGTAAGACGTATGTGGCAGCAAGCTCCTGATAATTGTCTTCTTTCTGGTGTCCTGCACGAAAAATCAACCTCAGCTTTCGCAGAAACGCACAACAAGTGGCATACCGAGGATCAGGTATTGGAGTTTCACGGAGGGCGTCCCAGTAGTTCAACATAAAGGTTTGCATTTGCGGCGCACTGCAAGTAAGTTTCCACTCAATTGGCGGCGGAAGTGAAAGGAAACTCAAGAAAGCGAATAAAGTTTATCCGAGCCAAAACAATCGTGAGGCAGCGGAATTGGAAAACTAGAGGCGGAACTTATCAGCTGATACAAGCAATAGTCCAGCGATCGATTACCGATAACTCGTTTATCGAGAGATCAAAGAGCAATTTGACACCGTGTCCAAACAAGTTCAAAAGCTTAAGGAAGAAAATAAAGCACTTAGAACGGAAATTGAGCAGGTCAAGATGAATACTGCCGCCGACCACAAGGAACTAATGAGAATTGTAGACCAAAGCAAGCAAAAAAAATGATTTTTTTTTGAAAGCAAATGGATCACCAAAGGGAGAGGCCCAAAGAATTTGTCACGATATTATGAAACTTAACGTGTAAATAAAAGAGTCAAGAATCTTCTTCAAACGTGGCAACAAAATGGGTATTGTGGTGGAAATGAACCCGAATGACTCAGCTTCTTTAGTGCTGAAAAGTACTAGCAAGCTAAAAGACACAAGTAACTATGTAGAGCAGGGTCTAAGCGATGCCTGACAACAACAAAAAAGGGCCCTTCTGAATCTTAAAAAACGAATACTAAGGAAAGATGAATCACACCGGATTACAGTTAAAAACGACTGGATGCGAATCGGAGAAAAATGGATAAGGTTTGATGGAAATATGGATGAATGAATAGAGAACAAACGGCAATGGCTATGATGGAGGAACTATATGGAGACAAGATAAAGGAAATAACCACTGATTTTCAGGCTCTTATAGAACAAAGTCTCCCAAAAAACTAAAATATAACGATAGAAGTCCTAGCCATAAAAACGAAACTATAATTAAAATCTTAGCTTAACGTGATGGTAATTGGCGACCTTAATGGAAGGATTGGCGACCAGCAAGTGTTCACTGAAGGGCTAGATACAGCACAAGTGTATGGCGAAATAGTCAGAGAATCTCGAGACAAAAGTTTAGATGCAAACGGTAAAAACATCATAGAAATGTGCGAGTGTGCAAATCTAACGGTACTAAATGGTAGAACAACCGAAGAACATGATCGTTTTCCGGAAACGGGAACAGCTACCAATTTCGATTCCGCATGATTTGATCGAAATCGAAAACGGAAGCAGACCTGATTAACATTAATATTTATAATTAAAAAAAAAATGTTTGTTAAAATTTCCTTTGATTTATTACAAATTTATTAAAATAATTCAAAAAATAATACTTAATTATTTTGTATGTTATTAATTATTGCCTGCTAGATTGGCACAATCGACCATTCTCCAAGGTGGGAAAAAGAGTTTCGGGGGAGGGCTCAAGGCCAATCAATATTTTCTAGTCGATCGGAATGAGATTCCGCTAGTAATTCTCTCAATGGCGTGAATAGTTCTGGAAAATTTTTTATCCGATTAACTTGATACTCTTATTGTGAAGATAGTAAGCGAAATAATTTGAAATCAGATTTTCCCAAGTTGGAAAATCCGCCCCCGGGCGGACAACAGACAAACAGTTTTCCATCCGATTTACTTGAAATAAGGTTAGTAAGGAGTATGTATCATTTGTGTTGGAAAGTCCATGCCTAGCGGTGAAAAAGGTATGAAACTCGGTTTGTAAACTCAATGGACCATATAAATGGGAAAACCATTCTGAAAACCGGCAAGGTCGGAAAATGCGGCGGGATGGGTTATTTTGTAGTCGATCTGAATGAAATTGTGTTTGAAATCTCTTTTGGGCAAATACAGTCAATCGGAAAGCGACTAATATTTAGTAAAAACTTTGACATTTACGAAATGGGTCGCTATTCGCTTGAAGAAAGTTGGAAAATATTTAAAACATATTTCCAAAGTGGTGAGTCCTCGAAATTTGAAAAAAAAAAACATTGAACAAAAGTTCCGATTTCCGAAAATAAGTTCCGAAAACATAATTTGTGGATCAATTCGTGAAGCGAATTCGTAAAATTGTAATGTTGGTTAATAAACCAAGCCGTGTACAACCCGTGCGTGAACAACCATCGACGTCAACTGGCCATCGATTTAAAAAATTGGATATTTCGCACACTTCTTTGATGCGAATCTTGCACAAAGACCTTGCCTTGAAGCCATACAAAGTTTGATTGGCGCATCAGCTAAAGCCAATTGACCATCCAAATCGTCCACAGTTCACAAATTGGGTGGAAGATCGTTTGGCCGAAGATAGGAAGGACATTTTCGGTGGTTATGTTAATAAACAAAATTGTCGCATCTGGGGCACAGAAAATCCACATATCGTCGTCGAGAAGCCAATGCACCCACCATGTGTCACTGTTTGGTGCGCATTTCGGTCTCGAGGCATCATTGGTCCATTTTTCTTTAAAAATGAAGAGGGAGCCACCGTGACCGTGTATGGTGAGCGCTACCGCGCAATTTTGAGTGATTGGTTCTTCGAGGAAATTGAAGCGGAAGACTTAGACGATATTTGGTTTCAACAAGACGGCGCTACGTGCCACACAGCGCACGCCACAATCGATCTTCTGCGCCCTATCTTGGAAAATCGAATAATCAGCATTTTGTGAATTGGCCGCTAAGAAGCTGTGATCTGACACCATTAGACTATTATCTTTGGTGAGCGGCAAACAATCCTGAAACAATTGATGAGTTGATAAACGAGATTCGAGTAGTATTGCTGACCTACGTGCTGAAACAATTGAAAATGTTCTCAAAAATTGAGAGAATCGAATGGGCTACTGCCAAGTCTGCCGTGGTGGTCATTTGACCGAAATTGAAACTAAATGACATGAATGTTCAACCTTTGAAAAAAATCGAGCTTTTTATAGCAAAATCAAATTCCAATTTTTAAATGGACCACCCTGTAAATGGAAAACTCAATAGTAAAGTCGGTAGATATAGGGTGGACAAGGTGGGAGAGCCAAGCCGTCGTAGTGGTGTGCGCAGTGTTATGTGCTACCTATCTTCATAAAAAGAAATACTATTTTCTACTTCAATATCTCTTCTGACTTCATTAATCATAACATACTAGTATGCTATAACATTTTTACAACTGTGCAATTGCGAATGAAAATCATGAGGTCGATGCATCTTAAAACAATACCTAATTATCTATTTTAGTACCTTAGCCTGAGTTTCAGTTTTAATGTTTATAACATAAATTATAATATAAATTTTAAAATAGAAGCTTATATTAGCTAAGCATTGTCAAGTAATATAATAGTACGGAACCACAGATCACTTACAAATATACTTTATATTACAGAGTTTTTAAGACGAGCGTTACCACTAGCCTCAAGATGAGCTGGAATGGACGGTCTTCTAGTCAAATATCAATACACAACTATCCCGAGCACTTGAATCCATTTTATGAAGATGAAAATCATAAACGCTTACGATTTTGGAGCTTAAAAAAAAACAATAATAGCGGAAGACGCAGTAGTTTTTCAATTGAAAATTTGAGAGATCTATGGTGAGTTTACCAACATTAAATAATTTGTATTTTATATACTCTAATATACTAGCATTGCTCAATAAGAACTTGTGTGTGCGTTCAAAAGAGTTGATATTGTTATCATGGATTAAAAAATATCACACTAAAGCTCAGATTTATTCGGGTGTGCCACAGACATCTCTTCCAACCAAACTCCAATTCTTAGTTGCCACAGAAATATATTTTGGTTGGTTTCAAACCTCCCGTGTTTTGTAAGGAGATTTAGCAAAATTCACAACCCAAACAATTTTGTAAAGCAAAATAAATTTTGTAAATGTAAGCAACATTAATTTTTAGGATAGATTGCATCAAATAAATAAATTATTTAATTAGTTTAAACATTAAAATTTGTGTTTCAATAATTATTAGAAATAACAACTAAAGTCTTTCATGTTAATCTAAACCAACCACATCAGTGGCGCCATTTAGCGGTTGTAGCGCCATCTGGGTGCCAGCCACCGGATTAAGGGCTGGCAAGTTATACATCTTGGTTGGCGCCAACAAATTCAAAATTTTTTTTATTAAAAATATAATTTTAAAATGTATCATAAAACATATTAAACAATCAAAACATTTTATTTAAACATAAAAAATTAACCCATAATTAAAAAAGGGAAATTTTTGGCGAGAGATTCCGCCCTGTTTTCAGAGATGGAACTGTAACTGGAACAACTGGTGTTCTAACCAGATTTTCTAATAAGGAACTGAAATCTCTAGAAGTTCTGTGGCACCGGCAATTATTTCGAGAGATTTACAAACCAACCGTCGGCAAAATCTCTAGAGATTTCTATGGCAACCCCGATTGGCTTGTTTTTTTCGAAATATTTTTTCAATATATTTCGCAGTTATTCGTCAAATATAGAAGCGCGTTGTGAGCGTTGTGTCGAGTGGCCCGATTCCGAAATACCCTGTACAATTGAGACACAATTGAGACAAACACACGCACATACACAAACTCACAAACACACTTACGCACACACACACAAACACGCACACATACACACCCTGCAAACATTTTGTCGGGTTTCTTATCTCCCTCGTCAAAAAGTGAGATTGGCGATAGTTTGAGATGAGAGTCTGATGATAGTTTGGCGATTTACAAAAACAAAACACACAAGGTTTCGCATTATTAACATAAAAGGGATAAATTGGCGATATGTGGCATCAATTTCTATTGCCCTATTTATATGGACAGAGTGATAAATAAGAACTTGAGAATTACAAAGCATGCATATAGGGGTGTATGCTTTCAAATAGATTCAATACAAGTAACCCTCTAGTTGCCTCGTCTTAGACGCACAGCGTGGCGCAGTCGTCTAAAACGTCAGTCCAATCGTCATTTCAGTCCAAGGGAACCGAGTTCGAATCGCCTCAGAGTAAGTAAAAGTTTTTCATGTAATTAAGAAGTATAAGTTTGTTCAATTCGTTGTTTATCAGAACAGGCAAGCAGAGAGCTATAGCAGCAGTCAGCAGCGCAGGACTTGTGTAGCAGCGCGCACAAATTTTAATTTTTTTGTGTGAATCGCTTTCTTATCCCTGAGAAGAGACTTTTTCTTATCTCCCAGAAGAAACGCTTTCTCTCCTTCAAGAAGTGTCGCAGAGTGACACATTTCTTCCCGAAGGGAGATGAGAATGCGATAGATATGCGATATCGCCAGAGTGAAAATGTTTGCTGGGCATGCGCGCGCGCACACATACTTTGAAATAGTCACAGTGCTTCCTCCCCCCCCCCTCTCTCACAAGCAGAATTGTTTCGTGCATAACTTTGGTGTTTTTGCTCGGACTTTTTGCGCTTTTCAGAATAGATAGATATAAGTCCTAAGAAAATATATATTGAGCCACTTGCATGCAACTTGAAAATTGTGGCTCTGACAGGTTTTGCGGTTTAAGGGGGGAGGGGGGAAATTTTGCAAAACTGAAACAAACTCGATCTAGGTGCGGTGTTTACCTCTCTTATGGTCTCTGAGATCGACGCGTTCATACAGACAGGCGGACAGACGGACATGGCTAAATCGACTCGTCTGTTGATGCTGATCAAGAATATACAATACATATATACTTTATGTAATCGGAGTTGCTTTCTTCTATGCGCTACAAACAACCTGACTATTTTAATAAAGGAAATAAAAAAAAAGAGTGTGTGTCGTGGGACGCCCGGTACGAGCAAAGCTCTTTACGATGATACAACCGACTTAAGTAATGGCAAAAAGACAGTTTTTGTATTCTGTATAAATAAATGTTGTATAATATAAAAAAATTAGGTCACTGTCAACTCACTGCCGAGTCATTGTTAGGTCACTGTCAAATCACTGCTCAGTCACTGTTCAATCACTGTTATGTCACTGTCAAGTAACTGTTAGGTCACTGGTAAGTCACTGTTAAGTTACTGTTAAGTCCCTGTTAAGTCACTGTTAAGTCACTGTTAAGTCATTGTTAAGTCACTGTTAAGTCAGTGTTAAGTCACTGTTAAGTCACTGTTAAGCCACTGTTAAATCATTGTAAAGCCCCTGTTAAATCACTGTTAAGTCAGTGTTAAGTCACAACATTATAGTTTATTGCACAGAATTCACAACTCGACCTCAATGCAGCCACTCTTTCCACCCCCAACTTCCCACATACCCACCAGATCCCCAGCTGACCCACCCCAGATCCCCACCTGATCCCCACCTGATCCCCACCAAATCCCCACCAGATCCCCACTAGCTCCCTACCAGATCCCTACCAGATCCCTAACAGATCCCCACCAGATCCCTACCAGATCCCAACCAGATCCCAACCAGATCCCCAGCAGATCACAACCAGATCACAACCAGATCACAACTAGATCACAACCAGATCACAACCAAATCCCCACCAGAGAACTGCAGCGGTGTATCGCAATTTTCGCCACCTCAAAATACCCTTATTTATTAGATGAGTCGATCTAATTTATATCTACATAAAAAATACAATGCGTATACGCATTTACGCAGAGCCAAATCCATTTTTGTTACAATTTATTTTTTAACATTTCGACACATCATTATGAATATCGTTTTACCGCCTTCTACCGCATTTTAATGTAGTATAATCGCCTACTACGGCATTTCAATATCGTAGACACCGCATTACTACCGCATTTTTAATATTTGTTATCAAAGGCAAAATTTTTACTTTTACTACAGTTATAGAAGCATGTTAACTATGTTTGTACGTAGCTCAGAGGGTATGTGTACGAATCGAAATACACTTAAACACGTTTTTTTGAGGTTCAACACGCAGAGAATTTTTTTTTTTTAATTTTATTATAAGTGGCAAAAATAGAAAAATATAATGGTTTAAAGCCTCAAGAATTATACGAAACAAAATATGTCATGACTTTAAGGCCACTTGTGTCAAATTCATATAGCAGCATTCGTCGTCATAAAACGTCTTTAAAAGCAAAAAAAAATCGCAAAACACATAGCGGCAAGATTTCATGTAAGTTAAGACTAAATACATTTTGTATATGTTGATTATTCAATATAATCCTTGTTAGAGATATAAAAATGTCAGAAGATAAGGCATAGAATTATTAAGAACTTTCAATTTTTGAAAATGCTCATATACTTAATAGGGTCGGAAATAATTCCTTTTCCCTGTGAAATATTTTTGCACAAACTTAGCGTATTCTGCACAAAGTGTAAAAATCGCTTCTCCGACGCTTTTCCGACTTTTCCGGGTGGAATTTTCCAAAACCCCGTACGGGGTTTACGCACTTTCACCACTAACAGAAACTCCTGTTTCTTCTTTCAGCTTTCTATCTCTTTCCTTTTGGGCTGTGCGATGATTGCCAATCAGTCAGTCAGTCAGTCAGTCAGGACACTCTCTTTTATATTTATAGAGATAAACTGGAAACCGGTGCTTATACGCTATCTCAACGGCACAAGGGTCGCAGCTTTATCTGGAACATTTTATCCGAAACTATAAAGGAAGATGAATCCATTGTCCAAGGTTACGTGTGTTGCCGAACTTGTCGCACCCTACTTAAGCGAAGTGGGAACTAAACTTCCAATTTAAATCGCCATAAGTGTTGTCGGTCCCTTAAGCAATCACACACCCTAAAATAAGTTTCAGCGAATGACAAAAAATTTCTATGGAAAAATGCGCCGAGTAGATAATTGAGGATTGCCGTCCATTTTCTGTAGTATCGGGTTCTGGTTTTAAAAATCTGGTACAATTTTTTATCAAAGTTGGTGCGACCTATGGAGAAAACGTGCATCTGGATAATTTGCTACCTGATCCAACATAAATTTCCCGTAAGGTTAAGAAAATAGCAGATGAAAATAAAAGAGTTTGTTGCCAGCTGCTCAAGGAACATCGATTACAACATCAGAAACTTGTAGAGCAGAAATTAATAGGTATGCGCGAGACATCGTTAAAATGACTGAGGATTTCGACGTGGTGGCTTGGTAGAGTCAAAATGAGAAAAATTACCCTAAGCTGTCAAAATTGGCTATTCAAGTGCACGAAATACCAGCAAGCAGTGCAGCAGCGGAGCGTGAATTTTCTTTGGCTGGAAACATTATTAGGGAGAAGAGGAATAGACTCGGCCCGAAGTCGGTGGATAGCGTATTATTTCTTCACTCCTATGAAAATTTTTTTGTCACACTTAAGAAAACAACCATATGATGGTTTTTGCTCCGTACACATACCAACTGAGCTACATACACCCATTATCAACATGCTTCGGAAAAATAAATAGTAATTAATAGGTAGTAGGCGGTGGTACGATATTGAAATGCGATCATTGCGGTAATGCGGTGTGTGCGGTGTTGTGGTGTTTGCGGTGTAAGTATAGTTCTCATACCGCAATTTTTAGAAGTATACCTAAAGTCAAAAAAACCGCACCGCATACAGTTCTCTAATCCCCACCAGATCCTCACCAGATCCAAAATAGATCCCCCAGATCCCCTCCAGATCCCCACCAGATTCCCACCAGACCTCCACCAGATCCCCAACAGATCTCCACTAGATTCCCACCAGATTCCCACTAGATTCCCACTAGATCCCCACCAGATTCCCACCACTTTCCCACCAGATCCCCACCAAATCTCCAGCAAGTGCCCCTAACATAAGTGCCCCCAAAAGTAAACTCAGTTTTGATTGGCGCCTGATTCAAGTAATCCTTTTAATCACTTAAAAAGGTTGTCAAAAAAGTCTTGCGGTATTTCCGCAAGCTTGTCTTTGCAAGCGCGTAGTTCTAGTTGTATTCGTCGCATCGGTTCACGCTAGAGCTATTTGGAAAGCTCTTTTCACGCGCTAACATGTGTTTGATTTATTGTTGTTTGTTTTTAGTCGTTCGTGAGTTATAGCGTCGCAAACATGGAGCTAAACTAGCTTTTACACATACGGTCACCTTCACCAGCTTAGTGGCGCCAGCTGTGAAGTAACTAGCCATGAAAAATCAATTTCTCAAACTTTGCCGTTCGGATCCGGCGTTAAACTGTAGGTCCCTTTCTCTTGTGCGAAAAATTTAAAGCACACACGCCAAGAGATTGAGAGAAGCTTGGCTTGGCCCCGTCGAGGAGCTGTATAGCCAGTTTTACCTTTACTACGATAAAGCAAAAATGCATCTCATGCTGCCAATAAAATTTGTGCAGTTTATGGACCCGATACAGTTTCCATTTCCACCGCACAACGATGGTTTCAACGTTTTCGTTCTGGTGCAGAGGTGATCGAAGATGCGCCACGGTCCGGAAGGCCTGTCGTCGAAAATTGCGATAAAATCGCTGAATTGATCGAAAGAGACTGGCATAGTAGCAGCCGTAGCATCGGCCAAGAGCTGGGCATGAGTCATCAAACCGTTATAAACCATTTGAAGAAGCTTGGATTCAAAAAGAAGCTCGATGTATGGGTGCCACACGACTTGACGCAAAAAAACATTTTTGCCCGTATGGATGCATGCGAATCGCTTCTGAATAGCAACAAAATCGACCCGTTTTTGAAGCGGATGGTGACTGGCGATGAAAAGTGGGTCACTTACGACAACGTGAAGCGCAAACGGTCGTGGTCGAAAAGCGGTGAAACTGCCCACACGGTGGCCAAGCCTGGATTGACGGCCAGGAAGGTTCTTCTGTGTGTTTGGTGGGATTGGCAGGGAATCATCCACTATGAGCTGCTCCCCTATGGCCAAACGCTCAATTCGGACCTGTACTGCCAACAACTGGACGGCTTGAATGAAGCACTCATGCGGATGAGGCCATCTTTGATCAACAGAGGCCGAATTGTCTTCCATCAGGACAACGCCAGGCCACTATGAATTTTATGAACAACTGAAAATTCAATAAAAATACCGCAAGACTTTTTTGACAACCTTATATACATAAACTTCCATGTTTCACAATTTTTGGGCAAGGAAAAATCGCATAGAATAAAATAGTTAAACCAGTGATGGCCAAAGTACAAATTTCTCAAAAAAAGGTGAAAATGCTAGATCTGTAATACATCGCGTTAAATTAGTCAGAATTGATAAAGTTACGAACAATCGGACGGTTCAGTCGCGATTTATATCTAATGATTTGAAGGAAAAATAGCAAAAAGCGGTTTTTGGGCCTTAACTTCAGATTTTGGGGGTGTTAGGAAAAAACCAAGTATAAGGGAATGCTATACTTGACCTATTCTATAGCGTATTTCGAAAGTATTTTTTCGCTGTAACACTGTGTAATTATACCCGTTACTCGTAACGTAAAAAGGGTACACTAAAGTCGTGCAAATGTATGTAACAGGCAGAAGAAATCATGTCCGACCATATAAAGTGTATATATTCTTGATGAGCATTAACAGCCGAGTCTATATAGCCTTGTCCGTCTGTCCGTCCGTCCGTCTGTCTGTATGAACTGTAGATCTCAGAGACTAGAAGAGCTAGAGCCACTATACTTAACATGTAGACTCCTATGGTCTGCACGCAGATCAAGTTTGTTTCAAATTATTGCCACGCCCACCCCGCCCCTACAATAAAAAATGTTGAATAACTCCCACATTTTTATACCCTTGCAAAGGGTATTATAATTTTGCCCAGAAGTTTGCAACGCATAGAAATATTCATTTCCGACCCTATAAACTATATATATTCTTGATCAGGGTGACGAGCTGAGTCGATTGAGCTTTGTCCGTCCGTCTGTCTGTCCGTCTGTATGTTTCTACGCAAACTAGTCTCTCAGTTTTAAAGCTATCGAGCTGAAACCTTGCACAGAGTCTTCGTTTTACTGCACACTGCTAATATGTCGGAACCGACCGGATCGGATGACTTTATCTTATAGCTGCCATAGGAACTATCGGTCGAAAAGTGGGTCTTTGTGAGAAAAACTTTTTGTTTTTCATGTTATCGTATCCCACTTCAGCGATTATTAATATTATACGCTTTCACATAGATTTGGAAGTTTTTGTCAAAATCGGATGACTATATCTTATAGCTGCCATAGGAACTATTGGTCAAAAAGTGGGTTTTAATGAGAAATTTTTTATTGTTTTTAATGTTAACGTGTCTCACTTCAGCGATTATTAATATTATACGCTTTTATACAGATTTGGAAGTTTTGGTCAAAATCGGATGACTATATCTTATAGCTGTCATAGGAATTATCGGTCGAAAAGTGGGTTTTAATGTGAAAAACTTTTTTGTTTTTAATGTTAACGTGTCTCACTTTAGCGATTATTAATATTATACGCTTTCACATAGATTTGGAAGATTTGGTCAAAATCTGATGCCTATATCTAATAGCTGTCATAGGAACTATCGGTCGAAAAGAGGGTTCTAATGAGAAAAACTTTTTTGTTTGTAATGTTAACGTGTCTTACTTCAGCTATTATTAATATTATGCGCTTTTACAAAGATTTGGGAGTTTTGGTCGAAATCGGATGACTATATTTTATAGCTGTCATAGGAACTATCGGTCGAAAAGTGGGTTTTACTTAAAAAATTTGTTTGTTTTAATGCTGGCGTTCTTAAACTCTGATTTATTAAAACATTTGCAAGGGTATAAAAACTTCGGCAAAGACGAAGTTAGCTTGGCCTTCTCGTTTTTTTTTAATTTTTTTTTTTTATTTTATTTTATGTGGTGTTTAGGTGACTGGAAATTTTGGCCTTAAATAGAGATGCGCTAGTAATTGTTTTAAGGGTATGGGGTAGTTGGTTCCAGAGTCGAACGGCATGGATAATGAATTGTGTATCATACTTTTTTAGCCTGGTTTTCGTACAAATTAGGTTTCTTGTTCTTTGTGACGCACTAAAGCTTAACATAGAGAAAAGGTAGGACGGTTCCTTAGTATAAATTATTTTGTGAAGCATGGTTAGGACATTAATTTTATTAAGGGGCACACCTAGTGTAATGGCATAAAAAAAAGGTGATTTTTGGGAATTTTTATTAAAAACGAGAAAGGCAAAGCTAACTTCGTCTGAACCGAAGTTTTAATACACTTGAAATAGCTTGTCTCAACGGTTAGCGATTTCGACCAAACTTCGCAAATCAGCTTCCAAACATGACATATTACCCATGACCGTGTTTGAGAGCGATAATATTGAGAACAAAACAGTTTTTCTCACTAAAACCCATTTTTCGAACGAACATTTGTATGGCAGCTACAAGAAGTAGTCATCCGATCCGGTCGGTTCCGACATATTAGCAGCGTGCAGTAAAAAGAAGACTCTGTGCAAAGTTTCAGCTCGAAAGCTCCAAAACTAAGGGACTAGTTCGCGTAGAAACAGACAGACGGACAGACGGACAAACAAAGCTAAATCGACTCAGCTCGTCATGCTGATCAAGAATATATATACTTTATGTGGTCGGAGATGATTCCTTCTATGCGTTGCAAACTTCTGGGCAAAATTATAATACACTTTTCAAGTGTATAAAAATACTTTATCAATTATTTCAAAATTTTAAGAATATATTTATACATGTTTCAAGAATATACAGTGAAATTTTTGAAGAAAAAAATTAAATATTTTTTAAGTTATAGTCAATCTCCAACGGCGGAAAAAAAAAGTCCTTCACTGCTGCAGTGATTCCGGCCTTCTCCGTGGATGAAATCTAAAAAAAAATTCTCTTTAAACTAGATAATATTGTCTGTACAATGACCTACGATAAAAAAAAATCAAAAATTGACAATATGGCGGCGTTTTAAAAAAATAGTCGAACTTTACCCAAAATTTTGGTCGTTTTTGGCCTGCCAAAATTCGAAATTTTGATCTGATCAAAAATCGATAGGTCATTGTACGGAGAACTATATATAAAACATGTAAAAAAAAATTGATAGTGATCGGATCATTTGTTTTTGAGTAATCACTGCAGCAAATTCGGAAAATGCTGTTTCGAGAAAAACGCGTTTAAAGATAGCTAATGAGACTCGCTAGCTGCCGAGCGGCTGTTCTTTAAATTGCTATAACTCAAAAACTATTTGAGATATCGATTTGCAATTTTAATATGTTATTTTTAAAGGAGTAATCTACCGAAATATGAAAAAAATTTTTTTTTTAATTTCACACTAGGTGTGCCCCTTAAAGCTAAAAGCATCGCATTTTCCGAAGACTTCTACCCCATAAAACACTGAAGGGATCAAATAAGCTTTGGCAATTGGGAGTCGGATTTTTTGAGGTAGATACGTCCTTGTCAAGTTAAGCTGTCGTAGCATTCCATAGGTTTTCCCAACCGCCCGGATTATATGATCGCCCCATGAGAGCGTTGTGCTAAATTTGAAACCAAGATTGACAGCTTGGTCAACATACTCGATGGGACAGTCATCAATTTTCAGAATCGAAAATTGTGCTGGGTTTAATTTCTTCTTGTATATTATTAAACATTTAGATTTCGAAGGGTTGAGCCCAAGTCCATTTTCTTTTGCCCATTTGTTTATACATTGAAGCTCGTTATTGCACACATTTATACACTCACTAATTTGGCTTAACGGACTACTAACATACATTTGGACATCGTCTGCGTACATGTGGACTTCACTCTTTGACAATACACAAGGGAGATCATTCACATAAATAGTAAATAACAATGGGCCAAGGACAGAACGTTGCGGGACACCTCGCTTGTTCGGAAGAAAACATGAAGAATCAGATGACGTAACAACGGCTTGACGACGATTAATTAGGTACGAGGAAAGAAGCTTAACCGATGTTTCAGAAAAATTGTATAGTTAGATAATTTAGTGCAGAGGATGTCATGATTCACGAACCATGTTTCTGAGACACACACAATATCTACTTTGGAGTTTACAAACATATACCTAAATTCATCTAATTTCTTCGTTAAACTTTGTGCATTAAAGTGGCAGGTCCTAAGACCATCTTTTTGTTTGCTGAGGACTCTAATCATTGCATGTCCGTTCGACTCTATCGTGTTCATTTGATGCATATTAACCATGATTGTTCAATTAAACCAATTACCAGCACTTGCATTCCTTTTTGATAGCGCATGTAATTAAAAATAAAAATATGAGACCTAAACACCATGACAAAAACATAAATACAATTTACTCCAAATATAAATATAAGTATAAAAAAATCAAAGCAAAAGCTTTTTGGACATTCAACCGCGGAAAGAGTTCTGAAGCTGATGCTCCAAAGTATCATTGGAAGAAGACGATGCACCAACAGTTGAAGCACTTGTAGCGAACTCCGAAAGCTTTTCCAACGTCTCCACACAGACATAGCCCGTATTCTCTTTTCCCTTGACATGAACAAGTCCACAACGAGAGAAAAAAACTGTGAGCAACTTAAGCTTTTTCATGCGCATCGCCTCCCTAAATATCATGTAATTCTCTTCCGACAGTTGTTCGTTGACGTAGAACGGAGTTGCTGCGTCAAAGCCCGAAGCCCGAGATGAAGAGGCTGCTTCTCCTCCCGTCGGTATGCCCCAAATGCACGCAGTAGGGCTGTCTTGTCGCGTACGGTTTCAAGTTTCAAGATGATCACCGGATCAATGGTATTGTGAGCCCTTTTTGGCTTAACCCTGAATATATTTGCAGTTTTGAGTGCCGGTGTGATGTTGAGTGAAAAGCAAAGGGCGTTAAATATGCTTTTGAGGTTCTCATTTTCCGTAAGTGGGACACCATGGATTCGTAGATCGCTTGCGATTTCCGAATTGGCCTGTGCAGCAAGCGTACGTTGGAGCTTGCTCTCTGCTTCGTCCACTTTGGCTTGAAGGTCACCCACCTGAATCTTGAGTGCCCGCAAGTCTGCCACTTCGCCTTCCAGCTGCTGAACTCGGTCATAAAGAATTTTCATTTCCCCAGCCATATTCAGCAATTTCTCCTCCAGCACCTTTAGAATGCGTTCCTCCGTCTCGTGAATCATGGTAGCCTGACCATCAAATCGTTGGTTGATCATAGCGTAAAAGGCGGTTGGAGAATCCGAGTCCCTAGCCTTCCTCTTCAGATCCTGTTGATTGAGCTCGGTGTTGCTGGATGACTTAATTTTCTTAGCAGCGCCAGCCATGACTTCAGTTGAGTGATTGTTTTTGTTTGTTTAAGTGGATTTGCAGTCTATTTTATGTTTTCGTTTTGATTGCCTATGAACGTTTTGTTGTTGTGTGCTTTGCGTTTTGTTGGGCCCGCCAACTCGAAGAGCGCAATTGCGACTTTTCAATGCAATCACAATATTAAACAAAAATGTTGTGTAGGCGATTATGCTTGGATGTTCAGCGATGTATTGGACACAGTTTAATGTCCAAATAATGTATTGAAATAAAAAATATTAAATTTTTTCATCGACTTAGATATCGATATCGATGAGAAAATTTTTTTTGTATTTAATGTTAACGTGTCTCTCTTCAGCGATTATTAATATTATGCGCTTTTACACAGATTTGGAAGTTTTGGTCGAAATCGGATGACTATATCTTATATCTTATAGCTGCCATAGGAACTACCGGTCGAAAAGTGGGTTTTAATGAGAAAAACTTTTTTGTTAATGTTAACGTGTCTCACTTCAGCGATTATTTATGTTATATGCTTTTACACAGATTTGGAAGTTTTGGTCAAAATCAGATGACTATATATTATAGCTGTCATAGGAACTATCGGTCGAAAAGAGGGTTCTAATGAGAAAAACTTTTTTGTTTGTAACGTTAACGTGTCTTACTTCAGCTATTATTAATATTATGCGCTTTTACAAAGATTTGGGAGTTTTGGTCGAAATCGGATGACTATATTTTATAGCTGTCATAGGAACTATCGGTCGAAAAGTGGGTTTTATTTAAAAAAATTATTTGTTTTAATGCTGGCGTTCTTAAATTCTGATGAATTAAAACATTTGTAAGGGTATAAAAACTTCGGCAAAGACGAAGTTAGCTTGGCCTTCTCGTTTAAGATATCGAGTTCAAATTTTATTAGCAATACCTATAATCCCTGAAATTTTCATCGAGATCGGATAATAAATAGCTAGCTAATAGGAGCTAAAAATATTGCATACTTTACGGATGTTCACCCTCGAAACGCAGGAACGCTGTTAAACAATACTTTTCATGAGTAACGGGTAAATCGAAGTCCGTTAAAGCCGACTTTAACTAACGCTTTCGTTTTTAATATATAGATGGATCGAGTCTATTTTTTTTATGTGTTTTATTTTATTTCATTTTTTTTATTGCATCTGTTTGTTTTAATAAGTGCATGCTTCTAATATCTAGTACATCGTTTTTAAGAGTTCAAGCCTATGGACTCAGTGGCGTACGCAGGGGGGGTTTTGGGGTTAAACCCCCCTTGGGGGAAATTTTTATATGAGCAAAACTACTATACTAAAATTTTTGTTCTGAAACCACCCCCCCCCCCCCCCTGAAAAAATCCTGCGTACGCTACTGTATGGACTTATTCTGCTTTGTTATAATGTAGACTATATTATTGTTTTATAAATTTCATAAAGTATTATTTGATTTAATAGGGAAAACTTTACAAAAAAAAACCCCACATCTTTTTATTTTATTATTAATTATTTTTGAAATTTTTTTTTCTAAATTAAAAAAAAAAAATTTTAAAATAAAATATTAACGCTAATTTGATCTCAACTTGTAAAAAAAATGTATTAGCCTGTTAAACTATTTAAAACAGTCTTAATTTGGCAACCTTTTTGCTGATAAATTACAGATTTTTCTTAATTCATGGATAACAACAAGTAAAACGAGTAATGTTTTTCTCTAAAAGCTTAAAAAAATTTAATTGGCTGCTATTTTGGTGAAAAACTTGAGTACATAAAAAACAATGAGAACAAAAAAGTGAAATTTTTTGGAAATACACACTTTAGGGGCCGCTTTAGAGGATGCAGAAGTGTTCAGATTGTAAAACCTTGTTGAGAAGAGTTGTTTGGTAACTCAAAAGCATCTATTTTGCCAAAGAAAGTATGCGAAAAATTCTGATTTTTTAAAAGTTATACTCGAAAAAGTAAAAAAATTTGTTTATTTTTTTAAGTTTTTAAGACATACTCCCGGAAAACATAAATTTATTGAAAATCTTTTTAAGATAAATTTCTTCAGCGGACTATCAGCTACAACTTTGCCAAAGATAGTTTGCAGCTATCACTAAAACTGAATGAGCTGTTTGCTCAAAACCAATGACACCTTTTTTTGGTTGGCACACCCAATTTCAAAAACTTTGGGGGTCCATAAAAAAAAAAGTGCTTCCAATCTAGCCAAAAGCTGAGAGAGATTTACTCACTTCGGGTAACACTATCGATCCGCATAGTGTAGCTTGGTAGTTTTTTTGACTGTTGCACAGTGTTACCTAAGTTCTAGAACACAAAAAGTTACATTTTCTAATTTATACTCTAAACTTATCCAGGTTACCTCTGCAGTCTTGACTCACTCTCGTGTGCTTATGTACGCCGATGATGTGAAACTATGATTAATATAAAATGATTTGGTTTCCAGCTTTAATTTGCAAGCTGACTTGAATGCATTTCAGTCTTAACAGTTCCAAGTGTAAGGTTATGACATTTTATAGAAGCTAACCACAATCCTTCACTTATGATGGCCGATTTTAGAGTACGGTTTATGTGTGTGGTCTCCTCCAATACTCGACCCATCAAGATTGAATTGAATCTGGGCAAAAACAGTATTTATTGTTTTCTCTTCGTGGATTAAACTGGAATCCTGAGGTCCCTTTACCATCGTACTCTAGGAGATTTCCTTTGATTAACCTTCCCGCCCTTATGAACCGTAGAGTTATGATTGGAGTCTTTATACATAAACTGATTAATGGTAAAATGGACTCATCTGAGTTGGTTGGCCAAATTACTCTCAACGTACCCATTAGACCGAATTTTTATACCGCTATGCATGAGCTGTTTCGTGTCCTAATGCGTATGCATGCGTATGCGTACATAAAAGATTTCGTTGTACGCATATATGACTACGCATTGCAGTTCTCTGGTGTAGATGGTGTAGTTCTCTGGTAAAGAGCAATTACAAAGATATCGATCAATGTGTATCATTTTTATAGAAAATTTTAAAAAACCATTAATTACGTTATTTGAACTAAGAACCATTTTTTTTAATTTCTTTCTTTCTTGTATGATATAACTTAATATATAAAGGGTTCATTTATTGAAATCTGTTGTAAATTGTAGAAGTTAACCAACAAAAGTCACTCATCATGGACTCAGGCCAAAACCCTTGATAGCGGCATTCCATAATCTTTATATCCTGATAAAATCGTTCACCATGCTCATCGCTCTCATCGCCGAGGTTTTTAGGAAAGAAATCCAAAAGAGAATAAAAAAAAATGAATTTTCAACGACAATTTTACTCCTGTTTGCAATACAATGTGCACCGTTTGAGTGTAATGAAAATTTTAATAAAAAATAATATACAAACTTTACCTATTTTCACATAATTTCTTATTAAATGTGCAACGACTTCTTTATAGTTAGGACTTCTGAAATTTCCTAGAAATGACAACACAACGGAAAGAACACCATGCGTCCCTCTCATTCTGGGACAACATTAAATTTAATTGGGAATCCTTCAATAGTTTTTTAATTTGCGGCCCAACAAACACACCCTCTTTGATCTTTGCCTCGGATAGATTAGGGAACACGCTCTTCAGATATGCAAATGCATCACCGTCTTCTGGTAAAACCTTAACAAAATTTTTAAACAAACCCAGTTTTATATCAACGGTAGCAGTATAATTTGCTTCTTACTCACAAGTGCCTTAAACTTTACGTTATAGTTAATCAAATCAAGTATTAACGGCATGCGCTAGCGGTATCGAAGGCTTGATGTTTCCTTCGTGTAACAATACCGCTTTTAGACTAAATATGCAATGAACAAACGCCACTCCACTAAACTCCTCAAATAAACCACATACATCATTGCAATAACAAACAATATTATTTTATTTTGAAGTAATTCTTCGAATAGCGGCAAAAAGCCGATATAATAGTACGTTATTTTGACAACATTCCAAACGTGATGCTAATATACCGTTGAGTCATGCTGTTCAGTTACCTAGGAGTCGGACCAAAATCATTATACAACGGATCGGCAAGTGTCTGTGGTGAACTCATAAAGTTTTTCAACAAATTCAAAAACTGTGCACACAAATGGGGGAGCAAAACGAACCATAGATATTGTGAGTATCTTTTGAACGGTAAAACTGAAATTGCTAAATTTTTATATAAATGCTAATAACTTCTACAATTTCCAAGATATGGCTATAAATTAATTAATTTTTTAACTTGTTATATATAAGGTTACATCACCAAGAAAGAAAGAAATAAAAAACGGGAAGGCCAAGCTAACTTCGACTTTGCCGAATTTTTTATACCCTTGCAAATGTTTTAATACATCAGAGTTTAAGAACGCCAGCATTAAAACAAACTATTTTTCTAAATAAAAAAAATAGGCTCTGTGAAATTAGACCGCGTGAATTAAGACCGCCGTGCATTTTGTATGGCGGTCAAATTTCATTCTGCAAAATGAATTTAGACCGCCATCTCAAATGAAATTAGACCGCGCGGCCTTATTTCATTTTTCAAAATGAATTTAGACCGCCATCACAAAATGAAATTAGACCGCGCGGTCCAAATCAGTACAAAAAAGGGTATAATATTAATAATCGCTGAAGTGAGACACGTTAACATTAAAAATAAAAAAAATTTCTCATTAAAACTCACTTTTCGACCGATAGTTTCTATGGCAGCTATAAGATATAGTCATCCGATCCGGTCGGTTCCGACATATTAGCAGCGTGCAGTAAAAAGAAGACTCTGTGCAAAGTTTCAGCTCGATAGCTCCAAAACTGAGGGACTAGTTCGCGTAGAAATAGACAGACAGACGGACGGACGGACAAGCTTCGACTCAGCTCGACATGCTGATCAAGAATATATATACTTTATGTGGTCGGAGATGATTCCTTCTATGCGTTGCAAACTTCTGGGCAAAATTATAATACACTTTTCAAGTGTATAAAAATAGAGGAAAGCTAACTTCGGCTCGACCGAAGTTTATATACCCTTGGAGCATGATATATTCCTGACAGTTTTTTATATGGCAGATATACGATATATTCATCCGATTTAGATTAAACTCTCTAAAAATGTGTTGAGACAGATAACATTCATATCTAGAGAGTATAAAGACGCACCCATTGAAAAGAAAAATTTTTTCTCACTAGAACTAATTTTTCGACCAGATCGTTCCCATGGAAGCTAAATGCTATAGTCGTCCGATTTGAATGAAACTTGACAGAATTGTGTGTTAGCATATAATATTGATCAGTAACGAGTTTGGGAGCGATAGCATAGATAAAAAAAAGTTTTTCGCACTAAGACTTTTTTCAGACCTATCTTTTGTATGGCAGCTATACTATATAGTTGTCCGATTTTGATAAATCTCGGTCAAATTATAAGAAATCATTAAAAACATATAAATACGAGGGTTGGGAGCGATAGCATTGAAAACAAAAAAGTTTTTCTCACTAAAACTAGTTTTTCAACCGATCGTTCCTATGGCAGCTATATGCTATAGTCATCCAATCCGGCCGGTTCCGACAAATGTGCAGCGTATTTGTACCAAAAGACTTCGTGCAAAGTTTGGTTTCGATAGCTTTAAAACTGACGGAGGAGATAACATAGAAACAGACGGACGGACAGACGGACATGGCTATATCAATTCAGCTCGTCACGCTGATCGAGAATATATATACTTTATGTGGTCGGAGGTGCTTCCTTCTGTGCGTTACAAACATTTGAAGAATTTTAATTTACCCTCTCCAAGGGTATAAAAAGCCAAAATAAAGTCTTACAAGGAGTGCGGTCTCTCGATTCTTTAAATATCAAAAAATATTAAACTCAGCCGTAAAGTTATTAGCTCATACTTAAGCAACCTAAGCAAAAAAAACATTAGGGGTCTCATCAGTGAAAACAGCAGCTGACAAGCGAATTATATTATGAAACTCATCTAATTCTCACAACTCAGTCGACAAAATAAAAAAAAAACTAGTGTTAATGTCTGCGTTGGGTCTGTACAACGAGTAATATCAAATGCTGAACATATAAAGCGTCTGAAATTCAAAAAAATAGAGGAAAGTTAACACAGCTCGACCGAAGTTTTTATACCCTTGGAGAATGATATGTAAATGCCAGCCACTTTGTTACATGGCAGCTATAGGATGTATTCTTCCGATTTTGATCAAACTCTCTAACATTGTGTTGAAACCAGGGAATCAAACCGAAACGAATATCGGTTCCGATTCCGCTACGTTTCGGTAAAAGGTTCTGTTTTGGTTCTGATATTGTTTCGGTATTCGGTTCCGGTTCCGGTACCTTTTTATTTTTATTTGTACCGTACCGGTACGTACCGGTATGGAACGTTAAAACTAACAGAAATTTTAAAACTCAAGTCCAAACAAAGTGTACATTTATTACGGGAGCGTAGGGGGTTGTGATCATAGTTTTGTTTTTCGAACATAGCATCGCCAAAAATCAATATTTTTTCATTCTGTAAATTTTGTATTTTAGGTAAAAGATGCACAAAACTTTCTGTAAATTTTTGGTTTTTTTGAATTTTTTTTTTTTTTTAAATTTTTTTGGGGGTGTGCCCCCCCCCTTTTTTTTTAAAAAAAAAAAAAATTTTTTTTTTTTTTTTTTTAGAAAAAAATAAAAAATTTAAAAATTTTTTTTTGGCTTGTTGTTTTTTTTTTTTTTTTTTTTATTCTTTTTTTTTTTGTTTTTTGTTTTTTTTTTTTTTTTTTTTTTTTTTTTTTTTTTTTTTTTTTTAAAAAAACAAAAATACTTTGTTTTTTTTTTTTTTTTTTTTTTTTTTTTTTTTTTTTTTTTATTTTTTTTTTTTTTTTTTTAATTTTAATTTTTTTTTTTTTTTTTTTCCCTACCCCCCTTTTTCTTTTTTTTTTTTTTTTTTTTTTACCAAAATAAAAAAAATTTTAATTTTATTTCGGTTTTATCACAACTCTACAGATACATAGGTAATATAAATTGGCGCATTGGGCACAAAAACATAGAGATCACAAAAGATGATGATATGACAAAATACATAAAAAAAAATAAATAAAATAAATTTAATACTTCGGGGCCAAATCGACAACAATCAACCAATAATTGGTCTTCAATTAAAAAAAAAAAAATGGGGAAAATATATATAAAAAAATAAAAATAAAAATACATTAAATTTAATCCTAACAACCCTAATAAAATACTAAACTTTTCTAAAACTTTTATTTAATCTATGTTTGTCTTATGAGATGATTAGTTAACTGAGATTTAAAATGCATTGCGTTCCCAATAGTCTTAATGTTAAATGGCAGGTTATTCCAATAGCGGGCAGATTGAATGAAAAAATATTTTTCGGAGCTGGCCAATCTTACGCGCTGATTAACTATGTTTTTCGTTCGAGTTGAAACAGCAAGTTGTATATTTTGAAATAAATAGTGAGGCTCTTTTGTCGTTAGAATCTTATGGAATAATAATAATGTGCGAAGTCTGATCCACGACTCTAAGTCAAGGCCAAGAATTTGTTTTGCGAATTGCGAGATATGATCTCTACTACCAAGATTGAATACATATCTTACGATGGAGTTAAATGCCACCTTAAGCCTTTGCATACTGGTTGCGTCACTACTACCAAATATTTCCACAACGTAGAATAGAGTCGGGATGAGACATGTTCTAGCAACCAAAAGCCTGAGATGAGGAGGAATGAGTTTTTGAGTGAGCGACAACTGCCTAACCAACCCGAATGTTTTCCCGGACACTTTCGTAATATGGTCGCCCCACGTTAGAGTATTATTAAATTGGATTCCCAGGTTAGTGGTATCCTTAGCATATTCCAGCGGAACATTGTTTATTGTCAGCTTAGGCAGATCACTGACATTAAGAGCCTTCTTGTAGATTACTACACATTTCGACTTTTTGGGATTTAACCCCAAACCATTCGCTTTAGCCCACTCGCTAATTTCCACGAGATCCCTATTACAAATTCTTACACACTCATTCAATTCACGCAACGGTCGACTTACATAAAGTTGTACGTCATCAGCATACAAATGGGCATTACCGCCTTTCAGAAAATCAGGAAGGTCGTTGATATACACAGAGAAGAGTAAAGGCCCAAGGACAGAACCTTGAGGGACATCACGAGTTAGACTTAAGAAACCTGACATACAAGACCCCGATACCACTGCTTGGTTTCTATCACACAAATAGGACTTTATAAGACGCGTTGCAGTTGAGGAAAAATTGTACAGATTTTTAAGGTTTTTGGTACTTAAGATATTGTGGTCAACTGTATCAAATGCCTTGCTGAAATCTAGCAAGGCTAATAATGTAACATTGTTAATGTCCGTCTTCTTACGTATATCTTCTACAATCTTTAAAATAGCTGTCGTGCAGCTTCTGAATTTTTGATAACCAGATTGTAGTTGGCTTAACAAAGAATTGGATGAGAGAAATGTCTGAATCTGTTTGGCCATTAGTTGTTCAAATACTTTTGCCAAGAAAGGGAGAATGGAGATTGGTCTGAACTCGCTTTTATCTTTTGGTATGGGTATAATTTTAGCAAATTTCCAACAGTCAGGAAATACAGAGGTTGTGAATATCGTATTAAATATATATGTAGGTGATATGATTAAGAAGCATAGGAAGTAATATTTTCAAGAATTTGGGATTAATTTTGTCTAAGCCTTCCGCATTTGATTTCACTTTTAGGACACATTCCAGAACGTCTCATGAATTTACACCCTCGAAACTAAAACTACTATCACATAAGGGTAAAGCATTCAGGTACAAGTTTTGGGTTGCTGCAGGTACGTTCAAATTTGCAAATTTTGTATTGAGTTCCTCTACATCCAAGTCTGATTTTGATTGAGGCTTTGTCTTCCCTACACCTAAGTTTTTTAATTCTTTCCATGTCTGATTTGGAGTTCTTGCGTTACTAAATTTAGTCTTTATATAGTCAGATTTGGCAGAGAATATCGCTTTTGTGACTTTTACTCGTAAAGACTTAAACTCTCTAAGTAGATTGTCCCTTTTGTAGCGTTTCCATCTTTTATACGCAGTGTCTCGCAACTTTATTTGATTCTTGATCTCAGGGCTGAACCACTTCTTTTGTGTTGGCTTAATAATTTTAGTTTTGAGTGGAACGCATTTATCGAACAGAAGCTCAATGTTTGTATTTAGTATTTCCATTTGTTCATTAGCGGTTGTAAAGTTAAATATATTTGTCCAGTCACAATTGTTAAATTCAACCAGTAAGTTTTTGTAGTCAATTGAATTAAAGTCTCTAAACCTAATAAAAATGTCAGCATAATCAAGTGGTAATTCATACGTCAAGTAAATCAAGTCGTGTTTGGAAAAAGCCGGTACTGGGACCTCGTCGTATAATAGAATTTTGATCGGATCGCTTACAAACGAGAAAGGCAAAGCTAACTTCGTCTGTACCGAAGTTTTGATACACTTGAAATAGCTTGTCTCAACGGTTAGCGACTTCGACCAAACTTCGCAGATCAGCTTAAAAACATTACATATTACCCATGACCGTGTTTAAGAGCAGTAATATTGAGAACAAACCAGTTTTTCTTACTAAAATCCATTTTCCGAACGAACATTTGTATGGCAGCTACAAGAAGTAGTCATCCGATCCGGTCGGTTCCGACATATTAGCAGCGTGCAGTAAAAAGAAGACTCTGTGCAAAGTTTCAGCTCGATAGCTCCAAAACTGAGGGACTAGTTCGCGTAGAAACAGACAGACGGACAGACGGACGGACAAAGCTTAATCGACTCAGCTCGTCATGCTGATCAAGAATATATATTTATGTGGTCGGAGATGATTCCTTCTATGCGTTGCACACTTCTGGGCAAAATTATAATACACTTTTCAAGTGTATAAAAATACGTCTAGTAAAGTGCTACTTGAGTTTGTGAAGTGGGTAGGTTCTGAGTCATTGGAGATATATAATCCTATGGTTTTAAACTCGTTTAAAATATGCTTCTCACGAAGCATATTGCTATTGAGGTCACCGGTTATTATTACATTCGAATAATTTAAGGAAAGTTCAGATATTTCATTAATAATACCAGCAAATTCGATAGTATGTGAAGGTCTGTATATGCAGCCAATTAGTGTACGACGATCTAATCTTTTGTTCATGAGTTCAATAAAAATGTATTCAATTAAACTGTCCGTAGTGTTTGTTCTTAAAAGCTTGCAGCTTAGTTTTTTGTTAACATAAATAGCCACCCCTCCGGCGTGCCCCACTCTGTCAGATCTAAACATAAAATATCCATCACACTCGAATAAAACATCACAGGACCCACGAACAAACCAAGTCTCGGAAATACAAATAACATCTACATTTGAATTTACAAAAAGGTGCCTAAACTCATCCATCTTCCTGCCTAAGCTTTGTGCATTTATATGTGTAACTTTTAAACCTACTTTCTGCTTGCTCAAAATTTTTATCAATCTGCTAGCCATGGAATTATCCGTGTTAGATTGTTAAATTGTTACAAAAAAAAACATATTTCTATCAAAAAGGCAATTGACCAAAGATATTAACCTTATACTTACTATTGTCCTTACGAAAAAAATTTTGTATAATATTCACAAGTCAAAAATAAAAAAAAAATTTTTTTTTGAAAAAAAGTCGAGTTCTGGTTCACGAACTTAAAGAAGATGATCACTGACAGGTTGCTTGCCAAAAGTTAGGTAATAAGAAGGGAGATACATGACATAAACAAAAAGTTAAAATTTTTTTTTACCAATGAATAA